>DWME01003162.1:0-18945 GCA_018244795.1 Parelbella ahira ahira | reverse complement strand
ACCCTCTCAATATGAGAGGAGACCCATATTCCAACAGTGGAATGACAAATGGGTCGATTATTATTATTATTATTTATAATGGTCTAAAAGCTGATGCATGAACGAAAAGGTATATTATCTTGGTTAAATATATAATGGCTTAACTTACGTACGTTTTTACGGGATAGGTCCGAAACTAGTCGTGGCCAAAAATAACATAACATGTCAGTTAGCCGGTATATTTCAAACATGTAATAATGACTCACAGAATGTTTAACAGTAAAATTGTCTATTAATATATTAACTTTTGTATTCGGTGTTCTCTGCTGAGCCCGTTAGGTACCGAACGTGAAGCTAAAACAAATATAAGAATTTAATGTATTATATTTAATGTAATATATTTATGTATTTAGACGCCGAATTAATAACAAAGTTACTTGTTTAAAGAATTTTAATCCTGTGCCATTCTGATTCACAAACGGATGAAACACAATTACAATTTAATTAAATCTTTTATAATTGCCATAAATTATTTATTATTACTTTAAATTGATACATACAGTAGATAAAAAAATTTAATGCACGAAGCATCTCATGCACTTACATACACACACATACATACATGCTTTATAAGGAAATTTCGGTTAAATTTCAATAATGTTGTTTATACCATTTACGTAATTTTATTACCATGCTCTTGCAGTGTAAGTCTGCATGCCAGTAGTGGGCAAATAAAAACAAGAGAATGTTTGAATAGCACGAAAAAAGTTCGCTTACCGGCAAATTGAAATTACTGTGGTAAAATAAGAGAGTAGATGTACCTACAATCTACATAGCTACAAACAATTTCACAGACATAATCAAATAGTAAGTAGTATAAAATTCTTTGTAGGTATGTTAATAAAAGCATTATAGGGTTGAAAATTGCAATTAATTTTATAGTGGTTTATACATATTGCGTACACATATAATACGTTTTCTTTTTACTTTCACTTCATCATTAGTCGCAGAACAGTCGGTAGTACTTAAATAAATAATGAATACAAGACTATATCAAAAGCGCCATCAATAAAAAAATGTTTCATTTGTTCAATTTTAACAATGGATTTAAAAATCGAAATATCGCTATGCAAAATTTAAAAAAAAATCAGTCTACGGAACTACAGCATAAATTAGAATATCAGTTGCTTTTACTGGAATTAATCTAATGACTGCAAATGCCTAGCATTTACCGCGTGATTGCCATAAACACGGCAACCGTACTATTCCATTAAAAATTCCTTACTCAGATTTTCACCGCGAACCACTTAACTACTAACAATTTCAGTCGTTCACTATCAACCGCACAAAATGCCAGAATACATTAAAATCAGTTCCTCGAAAATGAAATTTCAATCGTTCAATGATACGTTCCCTCATTGCGCTTTTGCGCTGGCAATCGCGTTACTGTATCCAAATAAAAATAATTTTCGCGGTAAAATGATTATTTTTGTAATAATCTGTATCACAAACTCACTCGAACTTTTCTGGTTTTTGGCTTACTTATTTAAATGCATTTATACTTTAGACATGGATAATACATCGCGCAACGCAGCGATTGGTATCCTTGTCAGTCTCTTCTTCTTCAAATACTTCTATGTGATCATCAAAACTGACAAATTTGCAAAGCTGCTCCAAAACATCACCGACGATTTGTTGAAAGGCAACACAATGGAAAAGGATTATCAAGAAATATACGACCAATATATTAAAATAGGTAAAATGGGACAAACATGTTGGATTATTATTCCGATTTTACTAAGTTCCCAGTTTCCCCTGTACGCCACCAGCTGCATGATATACGAAAGCATAATCAGCGACGACTGGAAGAGACACATGGTCCATGAAATAGAATTGAAGTATATAGAAGACAAGCAGTACGACACGCCGTATTTCGAACTCATATTCGCTTACAACTTAATGCAAGGCGTGGTACTCATGCCGAATTTCATCGGTTTCGACGGTTCGTTTTGCATCGCGACGACGCATATGCGACTCAAGCTGAAATTAATGACTCACAAAGTTCACAGAGCGTTCAAGGAAGCGAAGGATAGATTTGAATTGGAGCGATTAGTCAAAGAAGCTATTAAAGATCACCAAAGGGCATTGATGTTCTACGACGACTTGCAAGAGGTGTATGGCGGCTGGCTGTTCATGGTGTTCCTCGTTACCACCGTGGTGATATCTATGAACCTATACCAGATATATTTAAGCGCCACGATCGATCCAAAATACACAATATTCGTGGTTAGCGGCGTAATACACATGTTTACGCCGTGTTATTTCGCGAGCAATTTGATAAAGGTAACGTAACAATAATTATAGCGGAATAGAAACTTATAATTAACACGCCTTTACATGTGCACGTACATACATAACGTTGTGAAATAATAGTGAATTAATCGTATAATAAAGCAGGCACCCTAATCAGCGATGATTTACACGGAAATCGTTGAAAAACGTCTATATTTACATTATCATAAGCGTGTTAATTATATAATACATGATGATTAGGCCTATACTTGTTGGCGATCAGCATTTTGAAATTTCAGAGCTGACGACAAAGGTTTTGTTACAGTTAAAACTGCAGTGTAACTATAAGATACGAAATGTATTTTGCCACTAATGGTCATTTACCCAAGAGCCAATCGCCCCTCAGTTTAATTATTATCATTGCCCATCTCCTGTTCATTCCATTCACGGCAGGACTAAATCATTAAAATCCGTCCTTCATGAAGACACGGAAAATTAAATGAAGCTTATATTTCGTATTTAAAAAGTATGAGTATCATTATTTTAAAGTTTATTCATTTTACAAATATACATTTAAAAAAATATATTAAAAAGAATTATAAATCATGATTGCGTAAGGTCTTACGCAATGTTTCGTATTTTAAGAATTGTTAATTCAAGTTCAACGAACGTTTGACTCCAAAGATTTCGATTCATTGCTGATGATTTTGAATACGTGTATTACATATTTATAAGTTAACTTTTTCAGGCTAGCGAAGAATTGAGTACAGATCTATACAATGTGTCTTGGGAGCTGTGGTCGGATCCCGTGGTAACTAAACTACTCATTTTCATGATCGCCAAGTCGCAACAACGCTTGTTGCTGAGCGGCAAAGGCCTGGTCTACTTCAACATGCAACTCTTCATCTCCGTGATGCAGTCATCTTATTCTTTCTTCACTTTGATCTCTACCTAGATCTATCTTTAAATGTAAAATGTAATCTTGTATGAAGTAAAAAATAAGGTTGAAAATGTTATCTTATTTTAAAAGTATGTATGTACGAAACTATTAAAGTATTTTTTATCAATATTATCAATTTCATAAACATCCTATCTCTGTTTTTATTGATTTCGTAAGCTACAAATTATATCCAAGACAACAGTGGTCTCGCGATCCAAAGTAGCTAATAATGTAATATAAAGTTACGCGTAAAACAAAAAGTAACGTCAAGCATATTATCGTCATCAGCGAATGGTCGTCCACCGCTGGTCATAAGTCTTTCCAGCATCACGTCACTAAGCTATATCTCTAGCTCTTCGTTTCCAACTACTGTCGTCCACTTCGCGTATATAGTCACTCCACCCACCGAAGAGCGTTCTACGCTTCGTTATTCCAGACGCAGTTTCCACTCCAAAACACATGCAGTCCAACGGTTATCAGTTTCGCGACATACCTATCACCCATATCGACATACAATACCTATTTTGTCTTTATACTTAAAAATATTTAAAATCACTGCGAAACTGTGCTTGAAAAATCAATCTCATGACAATCACCAAGTCGCCATTGTACCTACTAAGAACTAATGTAAGTACAACTATATCAGTCCGGTCACAAAACACGAGCCTGTCAGACAATCCGACCGCAAAACGTACGCGACCTACAAGAAGCTCGACAAAAACGTTTCGATGTAACTAAGACCGCCAACTTCCACTGGCTACTGACTGTAATTACCAGTGCCACTGATTAAACCATTCACTCACTCGGCGTTACATACATATATAATAACTTAATTACTGCTCTCGTGCAATTAGATTAACAATGCAATATTGCTTTTTATTTTTTAACACATGTAGTGCGGTATGTAGATTTAGTTAAACTAAGAATAATTATGTGAATAGTATCATCACCGTCGTAATTATTATCGTCGCTGCCAACGGTCGGTTTTAACACGTTGCTGATCCTGTCCAGCCCTGTCCCCGGCTTGCTGCGTCCAATTTCTGTTTGCCGTATCTCACAGACCGTTATCCCCAACCAACTTGCCCAGATGTGGGGATCATGGGTATTTACCCATACATGACAGTCAATAGGATATTACTTTCGTCAAACCATAGAAATCGTTAGCTACTGGCCCCAAAACTTCTCACATTTCACTAAAACATACTTCACCATACATAACGCTGAGATATGAATAGCTAGCTGCCTTAATGTTTCCGCTAAGACAAGAATTGTTACCTAACGGTAACAGCCAGTACTGACTGCTTAAAAACTGCTCGGGTGGTGGAGTCCTCGAGGCCCATAATTCTGACGCAGCACCACTAGAATCGAAGAGTGGTATAATCCATCCATCCATCCACAGCTTCATGTGGCTCTCGAAGAAGAGAAACGCTAGTGTAAATTTGCCTCTATCGCCACCCACGAGCTGACCTTGCTCATCGTTCCTCGACTTTACAGATCACCTTATTAAGATAACTTTACAGATTACCTGCAGAGCTATGAGCGCTTCAATTAAATCATATGAAATTATAATTGATGTAATTAAATCGTAAATCACATCATTGCAAAGTGCAATCAACACGAGAACGCTAAGGGCGTTTACAAAAGTGGGTTTTTACGCACAAATATAACATGTGATATCTGTTTATACATTTAGAACAGAAATTAATTTTTTAGCAAGAAGATTAAAAAAAGAAATTTACTTAGTCAATAAAATTATATGGGTAATGAAAAAAATTTTATCAATCTTATTATTTATTTCCAATAGTAGGCAACCCACCCAGAAATCGAGCCCAGGACCTCTCGGTCAGGAGTCGCGCTTGCAACCACTCGACCAACGAGGCAGTCAATTAACCATACGTGCAATTGAAAATTAATCATGTAGACAGACACACGTCATGCAACAACAACATTTGTTTATAACGCTGCAATTTATTTATTGGTCGTGTCACAAAAAATATAATTGTGCTTGTAACATTCACAATTATGTTTGGATAAACTGCATAAAAATTAGCACAAACAACCGCATGTGAAGAAACACAGCAACAACCCTCCAATAGTCACTGCTTCGAGCACGACATGTCGAAGAATTAATTAAACATATTCAAGCCCGCTAATGTCGCGGAAATGTAAAAAACATGCTTCGTATATAAGCAACCTAATCGCGAAGTATGTATATGTTTTACCGTGAACATTCCAAAAACTAAGATCCTTACGGACTTTCCGTAGTTCACCGCCACACGTGTCACCGGCCACCGCAAATCCTTTTATCGAGGTCAATAAATAAATTATCGTCCACTGATGTAATTAATTAATAATTGTCAATGTCCTTGTTCAATTAATGAATAAGTGTTCAACATATAGGCATTATGTTGGCCACGATTTATGTTGGTACAAACTAATGTATCACACACACATTTAATTATCATTACTGTCACTTAAAATATAAACTGAGTGTCCTACAACAAGTCCTATATCAATCTTGTTCACCAACGACAGCTACAATATTTATAGGTTTCAACATGTAATAATTAGTATTTTCAGGTCGTGTGCGCCCTATACTGCTAATGTGTTAATAAAAATAATACGTAGAAGCAGTGAGAGCCTAGTGATTTAGAACTCAGCTTCCCATTTCAGGAATCCCGGGTTCAAATTCTGGTGCGCACCTATTTTATCACTAATAATCATATACGGTTTAGGGTTATACATCACTTATTGTAATGATGAATGAAAACATCTTAAAGTAACCTACACACATTAAAATTCTTCGTAACCTTCTCTGGCTGTGAAGTGTGCTCATCCGCACTTGGTCAGCGTGGTACCTTAGGGCTTCAACTATACACAATTAGAAAGAAAACCTCCATGTAATAATGAAACGATTAATGACGTCTGATAATGATGACGACGCTGATGAGTAACAATAACACCTTACACTCACAGTCTTCCAATCCTGGTGAATGATATCATTTATACGGAATCCCGGTATACTATATGTCGTTTAAATAATTACCTCACAGAAAGACAATTTACTCGTAAATACCCAAATCTAGAATTCAATACATTATTAATAAGATGTCGGTTAGAACGGGAACCGATTCCGGAACCAACTGCATAGCAGAACTAAATATTGAACACAATGAGATAAACAGGTTTGTGGAGTTTTAGTTTCTCGTACATGCAAACTTAAAACAAATCCTTACATATTCCAATTATTGGTGACATTTTTTTTTCTGGGAATGAACGGAAATACTCTTCATGAGAATTGATTTTAAACAAATTGTTTCATGACTCGCGAGCCGATTATAAAAAACTATAGTTACATATATTGACTATTGTTTTTTATGTATTCTTTTACCCATTGTCAGTTATTTCCTAATAATATGCACTCTTTTTTCCATATTATCACCATTTTTACACAGCTATTTCGCTTTATACCCTTTATCGAGTTCTCAACCAATCAATCAACTTTTTCTGTCGTTTGGTTTTATTAATTTTACCATTTCTAGAAGTGGCATATGATCGGAGATTTTAAATTATTTATGGGAGTAGTATAATATAACACAATATATAGTTAATTAATTTATTAATTGAATCCTTATTGTTAACTTGTATCTGAGTTACAGAAAGCGACCTCAATCTCTGACGTCATTGTGACCCGTAAACCCAAGATGATTAGAACCCAGCTTGTGACGATCTTTTTCGAATGACGAGTGGCAGATTTTATATTATATCAAAGCAGGTGAAATAACCAATGGATCACCACCTTATCTAGCGTCCGTGTAACGTTCTGTTTACGAGCGCTCGTCATATTAACGAGTGTTTATCGCATCGGAAGAGACGCGCAATGTGCAGTGATTTGTCAACTAGTTATGTATTTATTTCCACTTGTTATATCATTATTATATAAGTATTTTCTTTAACTATGATTAAATATTAAATAACAGTACCTACATATAGTTATATTAAATGTTTATTTGGTAATAGTTATTATTGTTATATTGTTTACCAGGTCCCTTAAGAGGATGTCAGAACAGTGCATAATATTTTTATCCTTGCAGACTTGACTTGCTTCTCTATATTCATTACTGATTCTCACACCACTCATTAATCGGGTAACGCGATATAAATTATATTCAGTGATTCTATTAATATTTCTAAATAAACCTGACATCTTGTACGAAATATTTAATTATGTCTAAATACAAGTTTAATTGTGTTGTATTATTATCAAGAATCAATTACGTTAAAAGTTTATATTATTGAAACAAGCGCATTAAGTAACTAAATTTAACGCTGTTTTATTTTTCAAAAGTTTTGTATTGCACGTGAGAAAAAAATTATTATGCCCTTTATTAGCAAAGGCCCCCAAATTGCATGAAATTGCAGTATAGTGGAAATTATTGCGTTCTCACTTGGGAAATATTGCCCAAAAAATTCATCAAACTCCATTACAAAGTTACAAATTAATGAAATATTTATTATAATGTATACAGGTAATAATTAAAATAAAAAAAATTAATTAATAATAAAAAAATATGAATGCATTTAAATTTAGTGCGTTCTTATACAAAGCAGCTGACTAGTGACGTAAGAATCGGAGCAAAACGGTACAGGCCGTAAAGCATGATAGCTATCGCGCTCCGACGATAGCAAAAGTGTCTGTCGACCCTGGCGCGCCCCGCTCCCCGCGGCCGCGTAGGGGGGGTGCCACTTCCAGCTCCCTTCACCTTCGAGCCAGCAACGCCGCAACCAATGACCGCCCGCCCCGAGCCGGCGAAAGGTTTTATATACAAGTGGAATTCGCACTGCCAAATTGCTATAAGTCAAAATATAGGGTAGTCGGCCGGTTTAGTCGTTAGTCGCGCACTCGCCTGCCGCGCATCGGCTCGATTTATTAACAGTGGGTGCGTTCACGCGTGTCCACACGCGAACGGTTCGGAAGCGTCCCGCTAACACGTGTCAGTGAGCAAATGCGCGATACTATAGTACATTTGCAATATACCTAATCGATACCACGGTAAAGACTGTGCGACAAGATGGGGTGCAGTGCCAGATACTGTTTTCTGATTCTCACCTTGTGTCTAGTGACGGAACATGTAATTGGTGTGAGAGTGATGCCGAAGAGGAAAAAAGGTAAATATTTATCTGTTAAACTAATAAGAAAATACCTAACATTCCAACCGCACATTTATTTAATTATCCGCCGACCATCGGACTGGATCGCAATGAATACAACGCCAAACGCAAGGTCGTTTCAGGAAAACAGCTATTTTCTTTTAACTCAAGGAAATCGTTGAAATAATGAACCGTCAGTGTGAAAAAAAAATACTACAATCCTACTATACTATTTAATTTCAGCTATGTTAAAATTGACATGAAACTAATATACAAAATGTTACCATGTACACACGATACTAAATTCGCACGCTAACGACACCGTTTTCTTGATCATTAAGCTTGAAGTTAATACATGTCATGTATTGACTCAAGCGACATTTAATACTCACGTATGTTCTCGGAGGTGAGATCGAGTTGAAATTAATATGTCTCCGCAAACACTCCGGACTACGTTTGAAGTTTGCTAATGTGGCCGCAATTATTATATCTATTATTGCTGCATTGTGTGAAGCACGAAATGAAAATTTCGATTCTACACATGCTTTACATAAATTAAAAAATATTAGCAAAACTTTGCAAGGTTCTTTTTGTATTTTAAAATTACATTAATTACAATTTTGAAATAGCAGTCCTCTTTTATATTGTTCTATATTATCGTAAATATGTGCTGGACATAAACGTCGTACATTGCTTGTTGATTTGCGGTGTGGTTGAACCTCAGTATTTTCTTAATTACGACCTCGTCCACAGTCTGATAGTATCACAATCATGCGATTAAATATTTTTCAATGCAAAAAATTTATGCATGAGCGCTTACTCATCGGTACATAAACACCTATGAATTTAAAAACCCCGCCTTTAGTTTTACTTATTTTTTACACTTTATTGTTTTACACAATGCGTCGACTCAATGCCTATCAACAATATCCACCAGTCCACTGATGATAGCGAAAATGAAAAAAAAAAGGTTTCATTTTTAATATATTTTTTAATTCCGATATTTTACATAAAAATATATAATTATATGTAACAAGCCATTAAAAATATTGTATAGTAGTTTTATTACTGAAATATTTATTCATATTTGTTACGTAAATTTATTTTTATGTGTGTTTTGTACGTAATTACTCGTTCTTGAGTAAAAATTAAAAATGAATATCCAATAATTTCACCGGACTTAATCCGTTCTGAATTTGAATGTATTATAAAATATTTTAAAATAATTTTGCACCATAATGTAAAATAAATTTTAGTCCAAAGCCTACCATATTTTAATGAGAAGCGATTTAATTAAACAAATGGAATTTTCACTAATTAAGCAAAGAGATTAAATATTGTCTGAATGTAGATTTTTTTTTATTTCGTAAACGTATAAAAAATAATGAATTATGATAATGTTCAAGTGCAACTCTCACATTATATTACCGACCGTTATTTCTGAATTCTGAGAGCGTACTTCACCTACTTAACTTGCCATAACTATATTTTTTTTCACATGAAACAGTTATATAATATGGGGCAATGTGTAACTGTTAAACAAGTTTGAGAATTTAATATTCTAGACTTAATTAGAGGGAAAAAATCTAATATTTTTGTATGCCATTAAAATATATTTAAGTTCCTTTAATCATTTTATACGTTTTAAAAAAAATGTTTTATTTATCACAAGCTCTTTAGGTTTTAAGCATACACGTGTTTAGCATTTACTGCTCTATGCCTACCCCGTTAAGAAACTCGCATGACGTTATAATAATCATAATAATAACGAAAATATGAAAGCCCAATCAGTATCACAACTAAAGTTTATTTTTCATGTCATTCCTAATTTCTATAAAATACACTGTTTTAGCTCTAGCCGTCTCATAACTTTATATAGCAGTTTTTATAGCTTCACGACATTTATCAAATCCGTCATTAGCCAGAAATGTATTTTGCTAGCGAGTTAGAATTCAACCAATTCCGGTGTTTACATAAAAAACTCCAAGTTAAAAACTCTAGGCGTATACGAGGAACTATTAACATAGGCATCTATTAGCGGTGTGACCAACGAAATGGCAAAAAAAGGTTCCACACGAGCAAATCACGCATAACTTAGTTCCCACTTTGTACCTAACACCGTTCAGAGTACTCAAGGATCGAGTGTTGCACGAGTTTTTCTAACAATTTCCGATCACATATCCTCTGGACGCGATCACTTACTACCTATATATGTAGATAGAGCATGTGATGACGTCCGGACGTTAATAAACCACTCGGTCACTTTAGAACTAAATGGAAAGATCGAACGATCAGCGAGAGTCCGACCGGTCCAGTTCACGCGCCGTTTCCACCACGTTTTCCAAATAATTGCGTACCGCCAATGCATCTTCGAAATGCGGACTGCTTCGGGCTTTTTCAAATATACCTTTTTAAATTGATGTTTCTACTTAAGTTAATTTCCCTTAAATTATTTCGAAAAAATACTACAGTTATAATCAACTTATTCATTTTATTTGTAGTTTTCTTTCACTTAATAAATTACCTTGTTATGTTGTGAATTGTTTAAATTATTAGAAATAATGTAGATATAAAAATAATTGTTGGCAGCTTTAATTCATATTACTTCTAAATACAGAGGTTTTTTTTTTAAATATAGTGTATATGTATATAATAATATTGTAGTCTCACAAAGACTAAGCTTCTAAATAATTGCAACTTTTACGATCACTCTAATCCCTTGTTGTTCTTCAGTTGAAGAATTTTCGTAAAATACCGTTTATCAACATTATCTTTACATTTAACAAAATGCTAAATGATACTTATAATAAATTAGTTTTGAGAAACATATAACCCACGTAGAACACATGACTCACGAGAACCTGTACACTTAAAGACTAATTATGTTGAACATAATTATAGAGGGAGCAATGAACTTGCGATTTGTATTATGAATATATCATTTTATTTTTTATATTAAATCCCGACATGATTATATTTACCTGAAGTATGTTTTTTGTTGACTGTTGTCTGTGGTGTGGGGGATAAATAGTTTATTACTCAACGACTTGGTAAGTATACACATGTTTTAATGACTTAAAAGTATCCGATGTCGTAAGTTATATGCGTTTTACGATGGTTATCGGATGAGCGAAAGCGTCAACGATTATCGGGCTGACGCCGCGGTCGCAGTGAAATCGAAATTACTTCCATTTCGAAAATTAGCAATTTCGAAGTTAGTTTTATTGAAACGGAAACGAATCAATTGTGCGACACCATTAAAGTAACGTTATATAGAGTCATTATGTACAAATTAACCGTTTATCCGTATGCTTAAGAGATAATGCACAGTCAGTATGGATAATATAAGCACTACTTAATATGGAAATTCACGAACGTTTAGATAAAGACCCCACAGGAGGCTGTTGCAAGCTTTATTTTTAAATATTCAAATTTTTTACCAATTCGTTCCATTTTGGGAGAAAAATGTATTTGATTTTATTTACTATTTCAACTTCGATTAAAAGACCTCTTTAAATTAAACTGTAATCAAAGAACGATAAAAAAATAAATTTTTTTTCAACGTTCCATCCCTTTTAATTCGTATGTTATTTCCTCCTAGTATAACAAAAGCTGCTTCAATTTGTTATATATATCAAAACTAACAAACAGACAGACAGACCACCTAATAGTACGCAGTCACCATCACTAATGTGATGCAACAGCCAAAGACTGGCCAATGTACCTTTTTTAACCTTAGAGCCATTTTCGCGCCATTTTCGATAGCGCTATGGGAATATCTAAGGAAGGTCATTCAACATTTAACACGTGTACGATAAAACGTGGTACTAACAAAATTCGGTTTTTTCAAATTTCAATGCCCAATCGATCTAAACGTGGCATGAATAACTTAAAAGGCTTAAATAATGCATTAGCAGTTGGACCGAACTGACAGCTCCCGTGACTTGAATAGGAACAAAACTCTCTAATACTATAGCGTATCGTACAAAAAACTATACGTTTATCATAAAATCATATCATGTGCCCGCTGTCCATATTTGAGTGTATTCCTTGAGATATTATGTAGTTATAGGTAAACTATGCATGTATTTAATTTCTTATAAATTAAATATAATTTTAAGTGTAAAGTACGGTACGCTTAGCAAAAGAAGAAGCTTAAGATGCCAGCTTCCCACGCAGGTCTTAGATTTCACACCTCTCGAAGTATATGTACATATATGTTTATACATCCTTTACTATAAATATAAAGCAAAGTAAAATGTCACGCTAATTGATATTTTAAGTTAAGAAATTGTTGGTAAACCTTTGGGTACGACGCAAAGAGATGAAGATCGAGCTCAGTGACGTGCTATTGGAGAGGCCTATATCCAACAGTGTACGGGAGTAGGCTGATGATGATAATGACGCATCCATGTGCTTCATTCGGAATATAATGACCCGACGACTCCGGTTATAATCACAACTTGTACATTAACACTTAATATAATATATTATTAACCCTACCAGAAGTCGCGAATGTTAAAAGCACATCTGCTATTAATAATTCCCAGCCTAACATGAAATTAACAAATTAAAATAATACAAACATATATATGTAGATACATTACATAGCTCACTGTATTATGTAGATAATGTAAATATGATTATGTAAACCATGTGTACATGTAATGTATATAACACCAATTAACAAGCACATGACAAATAATTTGAATATATTAAAAAAATGTTTATTAATTCACATTCGTAGTACTAATAAATTGACTGCATCGTTGGTCTAGTGGTTGCAAACGTGACTACTGATTGAAAGGTCCTGGGTTCGATCCCCGGGTCGGATACTATTGAATTTTTCTGGCTTTAAATTTCTAGTGGTGAATCTGAGTCTGGATTTGTGCTCGAATCGTAAACGTAACTGGCGAAACGTGTGAATGTACTACACACCTCTGCCTAACACTTTGGCCGTCTTTGGGGATTAGAGGGGTATTGTTACTTTTATTGTACCTAATAGTAAAATTCGTGACTCGACTTTAAAAGTCACTATTGTTACAACGTACATATCTCTTGTACACATAAACAATTAAATTAACCCCCAATAGACACAGTACGATTCATTGTTCTTACATCGAGTTATCAAAATAAGCTGTCTTACGTATTTGAATATCTCACGACATACCCGTATTTGTGAATGCCAAATCCACACAAAAGACTCTATCAACTCTGCAATGTGTCTGGTTATTTGAATGTATAAAGTTATAAATCTTGTTAGTGCGAGGTACTTATATGGATATTACAGAAGTGTAAAATAATGTACCGCAGAGCAACATATATGTAGGTATTTGTATGAATAAATAATCGTACTGTGTACTTAGCATTAGTTGCTATCCAATAGTGATAAAACTAAGCGCTAAAAACAGATGTAAGAATGACAAATTAGGAATATTTCGTGTATTAAAGTAAAGATCACCACACATTTAAGTAAGATACAATACATTGATACTCAATGCTGGAGATAGACGAAAAGGTTTCATCGTCAAAACCAAGAATTGGAGGTATTTTATATATAGTATTGAACTAACCAAGAACTTTATACTATATGACTTCAACAGTTGCTATATAGGTACATAGGTATAATTTTATCATTTTAACATCGCCTCCTTTGTTACGTTCCGTGGTTTTTCCTGTTGCAAGTTTTACTTTTTTATTGTAATTAAACAATAACTATAAATTGCCTGATTCAACGTAGCAATTTCATATCTTTAACGCTTTCTTTCTTGGCCTTCGCAAGGTCGTGGGTATTTTATGTTAACAAACACTCATAGGTTGGTTTTTCCGCTTGATTTTGTAAAACTCTCTAAAACACATGTTGAGAAATGTTTCAAGGTCGGGGCGGGTATGACGCAGCTGGTAGTTTTTCATATTTGGAATTATACAACTAGATGCTAATTCAAGCGTAAAAGCGCTTAAATATTCATTCTCTGACAGATTTTCTCCTTTTACAACATATACAAATGGGTGAAATGTCTAAATTATATATCTTTATATTTCTCGTATGGCCTTTGAGACCTCTGCTAGCTCACAAATACAAATAGATATACGATTATTAATGATATTATATTATCTACAATTAATTTATTTACATATTTCTTATGGGGAAGTCAGAAGTCTACGAAACTGCCGTGGATTTGTGAAGAGATGAATGAATATAGAAGAGATGGATGTAGAAAAGAGACGTCAGGTAGAGATATTTAGAATCCGTTGCTCACAGCCTACTCCGTAAGAGACCTAGCGTGACAATGTAATAATAATAAATATTAAATGGAATTAATAATAATACATATATTATAATGCACGCTTCGGAGTCAATCTGGTTATTAGGCCGTAATCTCATTATCCAACAACTGTTTTATTTACATAATATTGTTGTAACCGTTTGTAAGACATTATTGATTAGCGGAGGCCTACCCGCTCATGTAATTAAGTTTACTCGTTACGAGGCAGTTGAGAAATATCGAAAGTAATCGTTACAATTTGTCATCAGCCTCACTTCTCCCGCGCTCGTAATATAGCTTCTTACAATCATTATTGGCATTCAAACTAAATGATCTCATTCATGATACAAAAAGTAATAAGCACTGTACATATTTCGTGGATTTTTTGTTTGGACAATTTGTCTATCAATCTATACTTTTTTCAATAACCATTAGGTTTCACTAAGATTCTGCCTCTTGGTTTTAAAATAAACGTACCCATAAAAATAGATGCTATTATGCAGATAACGAACCACAGCAAACTAAGCTCACTTTATATCATACATATGAATGTGTTGGTGTCCGTAGACACACGTATTGTTGTTTATGTGTGTGTTAAAATTAACTTTGGATTTATTTTACACTTGCTTGTTAATTCATACAAGAAGTGTGAAAATTTTATTTAATAAAATTCAATTGTCGTTTTACTTACTAAAATTCAATTGTAAAGCTTTCCGAGAATTCTTTTACAATAATTTCATGAATCATAATTCTGTTAATAGATTTTACGGTAAAATATAACAATAATTACACATTATTATCTATTCGATACCATACTTTATCGCAGGAGAAATTTTACTTTCGTTGCTATAATAAAATATTCTATTCACACGACACTTGATGTCTTACAACGCTTTTTACAAAAATTCCAACAGATACGCTTTCTATGTTAGTTCGTGAGGTGCATAATAGGAAACATGATTCTTTAATACTCAAACCGTTTAAAGCAAGCAGTACTTAATTTTAATTGTGTGCATTTAGCCAGTACTGTCGTGTGGCGTGATACATATGAAATGGGTGTAACTTTCAATTTAAACAGCACGTGACTTCTCGTTGACTGACTGACTGACTTCAGGCACATAATAGTCTCAGTACGATAAAAAGTATGAGAAGACTTAAATATATTGTGCTACAATATTATTTTACGGCACACGACCACAGACAGTAGTGATGCTGCTATATATGTATATATGTATATCTTTGCGTTTATTATATGCGCAATAATATGTCTTGCTATAACGAGATATATCTTGCTATATCTGTTCAAATATTTTGACAACGCAAGATATATATATTACCGTTACGTTCCTATAAAATATATATTGTACTATATCATTCTAGGTCTTGTTATACTATCATTTAGAGCTTCGTCTGTGAAGAGTTTTAACGTTAACTATTGCTTCTGGTATTGCAAGAAAAGTAATAAGAAAATGACGAATTTATGACTTAATCGACAGCCTGAATGATGCATAAAGTTATGAATATTGCTATTGCTTTTTCATCATTATCATATCAGACATTACCGTACCACGGCAGGATATAGGACTTTCCCACTGTGTGCCACATCACACAATCCTCCCCAGATCCCATCCAGCCATTACCACCGTCCTTGTGTCACTGCCACAAGTCGTCTGTCCAAGGGATGATAATATGATAATTCCGTTATAATGATAACAAATATACATGACAGTCTACTACATCCCTCTGTCTACAACTTCGGCATTACAGGCATGATATTACATTTTTATGAGACAACAAAACTTTAACTTTTGATTTTGATGTATGTAGACGCACGTCAGGTCTGAAGGTTCGATATATTATGCAGTCAGTGCTCGCTGCTTACCCCGTAAAATAGCTGGCGTGATTGTATAAAAATTCTTTTTTATATAGTAGGTACATAGGTATATATTTTTAGAAAAGTCATAAAGTCGACTGACGGAACTATAAGGTCAGCTAATGACCGAATTAGCATTTTTGAAAAAAGCAACCTTCGCAGCTTTCCTAACTAACACATGATTGACATATGTAGGTACATACATATGTTGCACAACACATATTGCATTAATCTCCTTTGCATAATATCAAACATACGACATGGATAAAGTTAAAAAAGATATACACAAATCAGAAGGTCGTCCGGTTATTAATTTTTCAAAATCACACTATCCACTTTCTAAATCTGTCATACCATGTTATATTTTTGTTTGACATTCATTGCATAACACTTTTTATATATCACTATATACATATCTGACCTAGCAAATGTATTCGTTTTTAATTTGAATGCATTAATATTAAACTTGGAGGCTTACCTGTGATGTGGAAGTTGGGGTAAGCAGACAGTAAAACAAACCTAAGAATGATATTCTAACATAATGCATAAGTAGAATATATTTGTTGACAACATGTACCATGATGAGAGGAATTGAGTTCTGCGTATTTGGACTACAGACTACTTATAAAACCCATTACATTTATGTAAAAAAACAGACACAAATATTAAAAATATTTTTGTAACATGATTTCAAATTCACGAGAGCATTCATTCTGAAAAGAGACCCATATCCATCAGTCAAATGATATGAGAGTCGGTAAAAACTTATAACTAACAATATTAGCAACTAGCGAACAGTTAGTCAATAATGGCCGCTGTCCACTATGAACATTTAATACCGACTTCGGTACAGGACTGTATGAATACGACTGATAGCCACAGCTATTTCCGTTTACTTAATTATTAATTCAATTTACGGTAAACAAACTATTTTGTTATTTAGAACAGGGTGTTAAGCAAAAGCAAGTCGCGTGATTTCAGAGCAATTAATATAATTCATTCATAAAAACGTAACATCATGCTTATAATCTCCGAACGGGCAGGCAAAGGAATGTAGTACCTACACTCCCACGTTTCACTACTTACGTTTAAATCCCATGAAATAGGTGGTGAGAAGTCATTCATAGTTATTATTATCACATTCGCCTCTCAAACAACCTTTAGTCGCTCAACCGACTTTAAACAAGGTACCTAGGTAATTTATTAATGGCCCATTCGAGCTCAAAATTCAAGCACATTTCAGCCGTTGGGACTATCGATCAAACGGTTTCATGTACGCTCGCATATTCAGAAGCTAAGTAACAACATATTATGTGATTTGTTTACAAATAAATAAAGATCTGTTTTTAGATAGATTTTTATGCTTATAAATATAAAAGTTTGTCACGTAAATGGAAGCATCAGCTCTTATTAAATATAATACAAGTAATGTCAATATTATTGGAATGAAATTATTTATTATTTACAAAATATTTCTTTAGTTGAATACAAACGGTCAAAGTTCTTCAAGAATACTCTAAAATGACATGTAAGTAGACGCGTATTGCACAATCAGAGTGCTGTGGTTCAGGTCATTTTGCCAACAAAGGCAAATATGCACGTATGTACGACATATACAAAGGCTATGCTCCGACCGCAAAGATTATATTTTGATATACAAACAGAGATCGTAGATATTTGAATAAGTGTGATGGGATAATTTAAAACTACTCAGCACAATCTAGATATCCCGTACCGTGATTTGTGTGATTTAATACCATTAGAATTCTCTTGGTACAAAAAAGTAATTTTCAATCCAGAATTCAACATCGATTATTCCAATTTGCAACTTAAAATTTTAATGTATTTAAATTTAGAATGTGTACAATCTGGTAACATTGTTATTGTTCTATTATACAATTCTACCCGGTATGCGATAATTGACAGCTACTTAGTACGTCCATCTACTTTACGAATGGGAACACAAACAAAGACGTCATTGTTACATAGTTTCGTATGTGTAGACACAATTTATGCTACATATCTCGCAATATGGACTTAGATCGCCTTGAACAAATTCTAGGGCACGAGAATACTAGCAGGCGCCACTAGTAACCGTCAATACGCCACGCCTGACTACAGAATTAATCGACTCATATTTTAATATCAACAAATTTTTCTGAGCGAAAAATTATTCGCATCCACGCAGGTGTTCTAGATGTAGTATATCTTATGAACAGTCCAGTCTAAGCACCAGTCTAGTCTAGTTCGGTCTAGACGCAAGACAAGACGGAATTGGTTCCTCAGACCTGTTCTTAACAAATAACCTGTTAATATGAGATTAATTCGGCGTGTAATATGTAAAAATATAATTTATTTGGTTATTTTATAGCAGTGGTAGCCTAGTGGTTAAGAATTCAGCCTCTCATTCCGGGGGTCCTGGGTTCGAATCCATGGCGCGCACC
>DWME01003161.1:0-18964 GCA_018244795.1 Parelbella ahira ahira | reverse complement strand
ACGTTTTGCTCAATGAATTGGCCGGTAGTTATTCAGCTATTTAATTAAATGCCGGCATTTAGTTAACGGCCTAGACTGCTACTAAATTCCTCATAAAGCTATTTGGCTGCGACATAAACATAGGGTGTAAGGAGTTCCCAACTTCATATTAGGTGCCCAAGCCAATCACACTTGCTCTTGGTGTACTATGCAAAACAGATAATGCTCTGGTGACCTGGGCCGCCCAGTCGCGATATAGAGCACTCTACCCATTCGTAGTTAAATGGTTTAACCGTCGATGGACAGCAGCGTTGGTGGTTGGAGAAGCTGGCTCTGCGATTCCTAAGACTCATTTCCAGCATGGAGATTAGGGGAAAAATCTCGAAATAGAAATGGGACTGAGACGACGATAAATATATTTTTTTACTATTGAAAGCAAGAAGTAAGAGTAAGTGTAAGAAAAGCAAAATACTAGAAAACAATATTGATATTCATACCGACCGAAGCAAAAACAAGCAACTTCATCATTAATATTAGTTAACATTTGACTCAGTTATTTATTGACAAACTTCACACGTATTCGACAATAATTCATATAAATTCATAAGCGATCGTAAACCCTCGGGAACTACCAAGCGCACATGGGCTGGAAGGAATCAAAATGGAAAGTCACCTTTACGAGCGATGCTGACGTTACGACATAATCCTTACAGTTAAGGTGTGTCGTAAAAGCAACAACACATGCTTATGATTTTACGAGATGAACTGTCTCCCGAATTTATGCGAGTAGCATTATGTAAAATGTACGGTTCATGCAAGGTTTGAACTGGTGTTTTACGTTGGTTAGGCCTGGTGTTTGCTGATAAGACGCAGCGTTTTACAAAAAAAAGTGTCAGTTCCCATGCAGTAACAAAGTACATAATATGTATATAAATTTATATGTATAGGTGTACCCAGTGGGTAACAGTAACTACATGTATTTATCCATTCAACGTTACATTCGAAATTAAATTAAAATAAATTAGATGAACATAGTACAAATGTAAACTAATAATGATAAAAAATATGATATTTAATATAATAATAAAAATAACATCACGCCTTAAATCCACAAAAGGGTAGTCATTGGACAGTAGAAATTACCACGATTCACCGGTTATATTTACGTTATACAATGGAATGGGTGGTGAACTTATTGCCATGCACCGGCCACAGATCCAAACTCCGAGGCACTATTAGACATACATATCTACTCGAAAACTTAAATTAGAAAAACCCAATACATAGTATCCGACCCGATAATCAAACTCACGACTTTTCGGTCAGCAGTCGCACTTGCAAACTCTCTATAAACATCCAAATTTAATAAATTAACTATTAAAATGATAAATTTTTCGCTAAGTTACATGAACTCCGCTTAATAAGAAAACAGTATCAATAATCGCTTACGCTAATGAATACAACAATACCTCTTCTTTACAATAACCCCATGAACTTTCGGTCATGGGCCTTAGAATAATAATTACAACCGTAACTGATGCTGGTACATTTGCACTGAAATATTTACGAGTTTGTGTGTCACTATACTGTGATGCAAGTACTTAAGATTATGGAAGTTATACTTGATTTTATTTCAAAGGATTCCATTCATATACAAAATATATTTTTTTGGTACACGCAAAGAACTATATACTAAAACAAATAAGTTCATAGAGCATCAATCTAAAAAAATTAACTTATAATGAGAGTTGTGAATGTTGATGAAGCATATCAGTTTTGTAAGGGCAGAGATATTTGGCACTCGATACTCTGCCCGTCCCGTAAGGGACTTGGCTAGACATATGTATATAAAAAAATTGAGATAGCGAACATACAAATAATAATAATACATTGGGACATGACTATACGCGGCCATATTCTGATCCAAATTAAACATCAAGTTCAAATTTTATTTTGGACGAGAATCGAACCCACTACATCTGGATCAGCAGAAAGGTTTACTAACCACTAGAACAACGGCCCGGTCCATATACAAGATGTACACAATATCTACGACGCCAAACGAAATTGTATGACATTTAGGATTCAGCATTACATATTATGTCCTTTAAGTTGGTTTGCCTATACGACAATATAATAATAATAATAATCGACCCATTTGTCATTCCACTGTTGGAACATGGGTTTCCCCTCATAGTGAGAGGGTTAAGGCCTACACGATACAAGGGCTGATTTGTTTTCTGCTCAAAACAACAGTTTTTATACTGTTCTGAAACATTTAAAGTGCATAATTAAGCTCTAATTGGTTCTCAGAGTAAGTTTTAACCAGCGTCAACATTTGCTGTATATTTCGTTTATTAATACGATAATAGAATCTAATGAGTTATATTGAAAACTCAATTGCAAACTTAGTTCAAACCTGAATTCAGTTATTTAATGAGCCGGTATGCAGCTTCGAGATTGCTCATTGAAATGTACTAAGTATGTTTTATTAGTGACATCCATAACTCGAGGTATCTCTTTGAGTTGCATGACACACGGTTTTAGCCATGGCATAATGGTGTTCTTACTGATTTTAAATATCAAGAGAGAATTATACATTATTTTATTTTATCATAATCACCATCAACCTTATTATCGTTTCACTGTTGGTCACAGTTCTCATTTCATCTCAGAACGAAAGTGGTTAGGGCCATAGTATTCCACACTGAACAAGACCGATTGATAGATTTTACACGCCTAGAAAACATTGCAGAAATCTAAAGTGTTATGCAAGTATTCACACAATGTTTACCTTCACCATTACAGTAACCGATAATTAATTTATATTACACTGTAGACCACAGAATTATATTTTACTGTACTGTCCTAAATATGTAGACCTTAAAAAAAAACAAATTGATATTCCACTCGCTTACTCATTCACTCACTATCTCTCTACTCACTGACTCACACACTCACTGACTTACTCACTCATTCACTCACTCACTCACACACTCACTCACTCACCCGCTCACTCACTCATCCACTCACCCGCTCACTCATTCACTCACTTTTCTACGTTCGTTATTTGAAATTACCCCCATTTGAAACATTACAATTTCTGTGTGTATCGGAGTTAGTTATGCAAATGAGATCACGTCACATTAATTGTATGTACAGAAATAACATATAGAGCCGCTGTTGATGCGGGAGCGCCTCAAATTAATACATCATCACGTTTGCCGAGACAGATACGAGTATAATAGCACAGGAATTAATTTAACCGTGCGATGAATTAACGCGGGAGTAAACAAGACTCGACATGATATTAGTAAAGAGAGAATATTATGAAGTGGAGTAGTTTGTGGCGTGATGTAGAGTTTGCAAAGTATAGAGTTACCAATGTTTGTAGACAATTCTTATTACTATACTATCACGCGAGATCCCTTACGCAATAAGTAGAGAACATCAAGTGCTCAATATCAATATATCAAGTGCTCAGTATCGTTTCTTATTTGTTATCGAAATAGGTATAATGGCAAGATTATTTTTAACAATATAATATATTAAGATGTCACTATAGCAATTCTGAAATGCAGTATATTTCAATTGCGGTACGTAACGGTACTATTTATAAGGGGAACCCTGCGGGCAATTCTCATGCTTTTTATAAGGTGACGACTGCAATCTACAATATCATATTTTATACCTACGTTGTACACTAGAATTCCTTGTATTTGGTATCTCCAGGAAAAAAAATGTTCTTATCTATATATCATTGTCATAGCTAAAGCTTGATAGACTAGTGAAATTGAAATTTAATGTCAGATAGTACCTGAGCTAAAAGAATTTCAACTATTCATTAAAACCGCTAAGGAGAGATGTTATACATAAATATTAGAACTCTAGATAGCGCGAGCTTCCAAACATTGTCTTTCAACATCTTAAATTTTTTTGTCTGCTTATTGTATAGAACACTACATTTATTTAGATATAATTGTCCTCTCCATGTTAGATTGGAATTTTTTACCATATTTAATAATGTAAAACGGATGTAGAGATCAAGTTCTCAATTATCTTTTTGGATTGTTGTGAAGTGATTTTTTCAGTATTCAAACTATTGTACATATAGTATATTTGTTTAACACAATTTTGAATCATACTAGTAAGATCAAAGTTGCCAGTCACAAAATTTAAAATAACCATTCGATTAAACCACAACGAGGAATGAAATTAATGTAATTGGCAATAATTTGAAAATTCGGTGTGTGGTAGTGTATACCTTATACCTTCACGAAGTATGGATGATTCAATGCTTTGCAATGAGTATACAAGCATGCAAGCGATATAAAAAGCATAATATACAGGCATATATGTATATCACGGAATATTCTCGTGGTTATAGACTCTCCAATGATAAGTCCATAAACCTATTTGCAAGTACTCGCGAATTTGAAATATCTTTAAAATTACTTTTTCAAAATATTAATATATTAAACGTAACATTACGCCTGTAATCCCCGAAGGGGTAAGCAGAGGAGTGTAGTACTATGAGCCTATTGCCATACACCGGGCACAATTTGACTCCGACTCACTACTAGAAATTCTAAATCAGAAAAATCTAATAGCACCCGACCCGGGATTCGAACCCAGGACCGCCCGATCGGCAGTCGCGCTTGCTAACCTAAAACTCCCAGTGGAACGAAATCCGAATTTATACCCGGTATACAGCAATTTTATTACCGTCTACACCATATTGGGACTTACGAGTATTACATAACTTGTGAATCGTGGAAGTTTACCAGTCTCATTCGCCTACCCTTTAGAACAAACACAGGCGTGATGTTATGTTAATAAAAATATTTAATACATAATGTGAAATAGCCAGCCTCATCGCATTAAAATCGGTACGAAGAGTCCTTGCATATAGAGCACGTACCTCTTGTGGCGCAGCTCACGGCTACAGTAATGTGTTCTACTCTACATTTTTCTTTGACTTTCAAATCAGGACGGAAGGCTAGGGGTAGCCATCTTTTATATTTTGTAATATTTTATCGAATATTCGTGCATATTATAATGGTTATTTAAATGTATAAAGCTGTTTGTATGTCATAATAATAGGAAAATAATTGTACATTATCAAAAATTCGTAACAGCACGCCTGTGATTTAGGAAGGGGTAGGCAGAGTAGTTGTAGTATATTTCCACGTTTGGCCAGTTACACTTACATATTCCTTTATATATTTTACATTACTTCATATCTCACATTATGACATATTGAAATCACATTATCAGTATAACTAAGCCGCTAATTATCACGGCATAATCTATATAGAGTTCATAAAACACAATTTGAACGGAAACTTAAGTTATACGATTCAAAGGACCACATTTTAAAATTGCACTTAGTTGCCTCTAAAACTTGCAAAGTATTTTAGTAATGTTTTAAGAGTTCTTTTAAGCTGCCAATATTACACGTTGGATTAAAGTGTACCTGAAATAGGCTGTTTTTCTCAACTTAACGTACAGGGATATCCACAATGAAACCCTATTCGCTACTATATTTAATGAGGTCATGAATGCAACTCACGTATTCCTTCAGAGCTGAATAGCAATGTTAAGATGCAGCGCGGGTTTTAAACTCTAATTAGCTGCTGCTTTTAACGCATTTCTTAAGGATTTTTGTGGAGTACAATTCGAAAATCCATTGAAAAATGCGAAGTTCATGAAAGTAGAGTAGGATGTGGAAGCGAAACTCGAATTTGGATAACGTTTTTAAAGATGTAATACATTTTATTTTTAAACTTAGTTTATATATTAAATTTAGAATATTGCGCAGCACATTGTGGATAAAGATAACATATGCGCTTATCTCTCCGAAGTGGTAGGCAGAGGAGTATAGTACAATCTCGGGTTTTATCTATAATCTACGTTTCTTGTGGATTGTAGGAAAATTTATTATGGTTTGCATTTAATTGAATTAAAAAACAGAATACCTTGAAATAGTGATAATATTTAATATCAAACTCACCGATGTGGTAATACCACTTGCGTGAACCTATCGAGAACAATGAATGGCACTAATTAAATTAAAATTCATCAAATGACCAACTAATTAACCACAGAGTCACATTACCAGAAATATTACGCGGAAATCGCCACCTCAAACAAACGCGATGGAAATCAGATTCTTATCAACTCAAAATCATACCTCACCTTGACACGAAATTCATTTGGGCAGCGCGGCGTGGTATCAAAACGAAATCCTTAACACAACAGTCGAAGGGCTCCTAATGACGGCAACACGCGGTTTAACCATTAAAATAATGAGATAAAAGCAAAACCCGACTAATGGGTAGTGTCATTAGCAGGGCCAGAGTGATTAGAATCGTGCGTGATGCGCGTTGCGAGTCAAGTATGAGATCTCAGATGTGGAGGTAATAAGGAGACGAACAGGAAATGGGTCGGATTAATGCAGCTCTTATAAATAAACCTTAACAAATACCCTTAATAAATCCGAATTGCGTATTATCTTTGAGAGATTTTAGAACTCCATGATTCATTTTTAAAATACTTCTTATTATTAGTGGCCGCTGCTGGCCGAATATTGTATTGTAAAATAATACGACGGTTAGCAACAGACCCTTTATAGTTAGTATGTGTTATTCAAGTTTGGTCATCGATGTGCTTTCACTCATGAGGACTACATGCGCCTTTCTATTAAGTATCTATACAAACGTAGACAAACATCCACGCTCGCTAGGCCCAGACTCAAATTGTTTTAACGTTATTTTTATTCTATGGGATCTGATAAAAAGCCGGGTCCTGATGGTTGACGCCTGCGCAGAAAAAGTTTATTCACCGTTCTTTTAAAGGCTCTTAGTTTTTAGTTACAATTCCTCGATGTTTAACAATGGTACTACCCCGCACATGTCCTATAAATTTTCTACCATCTGTCAAGAAGCACTTTCGGGAAAAATAATTTATTTATTAGAAATAATTAATAAACATGTAAAATATGAAAGTGATATATAAAAAAGTAAATAATACATTCCATAAAAAAAGGACTTTCAAGTAAATATTTAATCAAAGGCCTTTAATGGACCATCTCTAATTTAATTCCAGCCTCATTTAAACTTTTTAAGAAGCGTTGCTAATTACACAGTGGTAAGAACATCTGTGGATCTTCCACTGTTTGCCTATAAAAACCCTCAACTAAGTCAAATTGTGTAAAGTCGCTCCACACTAACATTTACTTATCCTAGTTTACATTTGCATTTACTAAGCAGCTAGTGTTGTCAAAACGAAATTCGACCTTAATATTCGTAGTTTAAATCGCATTCGTAAGTTAAATTAAACGGAACCTGTTTTATTCATAGTAACATGACAACGACGTTATATTGGAAGAAACGTCAAAAAGTGCATTTAGAGTTACAGAAATAATTAATGAAAATTATATTATACTACTTTGTAATATTATCAGTACGAAAAATTAATGAATTCGTTATACAAAAAAATATGCAAAATTAAAATTAAATTTAGTATTCATAGAGAAACTATTATGTTGAATCAATTTATTTAATTATTAAATCATTTAAATGCAAGCCGTTGACACTACACCATAGTGTAAGTACACCTAATCAAAACTAGCGTGAGAACGAAATGTATTTATCTTTTCACCGTGTGCATAATACAATCAGAATGTACGGTCTCTTGGGGTCTACGATGCATAGAAGTCGTAGAGATTGAAAAAATACTGCGCGAATTACATAAGTATTTTAAAATGGATTTGCTCTAAACATTACAGGCATTGCAATGTTACAATGGTTACCTATAGAAGTTACAAAATAATTTACAATCAGTACTTTTTTAAATGTAATATTTTTGTGCGAAAAACTATAATAATAAACAGAAACAGACAGACGATAAAGTTTTCATGAACAATTTCAAGGGGAACATGCTGCCTCATACAGTGTTCTATAAACTTCCATGCTAATTATTTACACTAAAAAGAGTTAGGTATAATAAGTTTATACGAAAGGACTCACTTTTCAAGCACTGGGTGATCATTACTTCACCAGAATAGGCGATTTTAGAGCGATAGCTTAATCGTAATAAAGCGTTTAGTCTGTTCTTTTCCCAGGCCATATAAAACTTAGAGAACAGATATGGGTATCTGTTCTCTAAATAAACCGTAGGAAACCTCCCAAGGTTTCCTACGGTTTACCTATGGTTTCTAGACTTGTTTTTCTTCAACTCTAAAATATTTTTAAATATGGTCTTGGTCATTTAAAGTTCTTTTAACTATAATTATACACAGAAATTCAATTAAAAAGAAAACAAATTCTTAATTAAAGATCACGTTATCTCTGTTGTAAAACTTCGATACCTACATTCTGCTTTAACTAAGTTCCAAATTTTGATAATCTGACCAACTTAAAATTCAAAATCACACCACTCAGTAAAAAGTATTTGCGTAGACTTAATGGTGAAAAAATGATTTCCACATTTCCAATTTCCAATCATTTGTTAGCAATCACTGGACGGTGACGGTAATACGTTATGAAAAGTCGTACGCCCCTTAACTAAAGTTATCGTAACGTTCTTTAAGCTACGTGAAGTCTATCTGACGAGCATAGTAGGTGTCAAATTTTTAAGTCTGAAAAGTGACCCGACCCTAACTGCGAAATTGTAATGGATGGGAGATATACATATGTATGTATTTCGTATTTTAAAGAAACAATATAAAGATAAGAATAACAAGTAAGAATACGAAGGAAAATACTTCTGAAACACACAGTTAAGTAAAAGAGGATGAGCTAACATTAACCCCGAGTGCATTTCTACGCTGTACCGCATAAAATACAATCAGAAGACATGCAGTCCCACCGGGTCCGCGATCGAGGGAAGTTACGAACATTCCAGAAACTCCTGAACGAATTACGTGGCGCATATACTTGTCTGACGCTGAACGAACATACTACTACTATTCATGTTTTAAAATAGACAATATAAAGGTAACATTGGCAAGTAAGAAAACGAAGCATAATATTTGTTTTATGTTCTAAAAAAGACAAGCTGACATTACGTTTATGTAACAACACACACACACATATACACATACTATCTACCTATCATGGTCCACTGCTGAACATAGACCTCTCCAATGGGACGTCACTGAGCTCGATCTTCTGCTCTACGCATCCAACCACTGCCAGTCACTTTACGTATATTGTTAGTCCACCTAGCTGAAGTTCTACGCTACGTTTACCAAAGCGCGGTCTCCAGTCCAGAACACGTCTGGACCAGCGACTATCGGTTCTGCGACAGATGTGATCAGCCTACATAACATATATTCTCAAAACTCTTCTGCATATCGCATTTTGGAAGTCATTTGCATCATTGCATAATGTATTATCCGCTGATAATCGCGGTCGCTACCTTTTCATTGTACCTCACAAAGCTACTAGAAGAACACAAATTAAAGAATATAATCGTATAAGAAGACAAATTTTTAAGTACATTTCCCATGGTATCCCCTTCCTCGTTACTCGTTGCTCGCTTACAGTCAAACAAGGTTTAGTCAAGAATAAAAGTAATAGTTAATCACTTTAGTTTCTTTCCGTAAGTGGCTTAACAGTTCCGACAGAAAATGGATAGGTCGATTCTGTTATCGTGAAAGATTATTGCAAAAGTGTTAAAAGTTTTTCGGCGTGAAACTTTTAAAAAACCAAGGAGAAATATTCGTAAAAACTACGCAATGTAAAATTTTCTTTCAAAGTTAAAAAATATATTTTACCCACTCTGATGTAGAGGTTATTTTAATAGTTAAATTACGTGTGCGATAAAGTGCTTGCATGAATATTTGTGTCTGTGTGTATATGTGTGCGTATGGGTGTAAGTTAAGTAAACGTGATTATAAGTTTGACCGTGCTTACTTTTTATTGCATTTGACATAACATAACATCGCGTCTATATGTCTCCGAAAGCAAAGGAGTATTGTACAGTCCAGAATAAGAGATAAGAAGCTTGCAATACCGGCATACACCGGTATTGCAAGCTTCTTATCCGTTCTGCCTATTGGCAGAAGTATACCCATGTCACCCTCATACGAACTAAGTATTCGTAAAATGATAATTGTCTTTGATTAATCACTTTGCAGTTTAAATATATTAGTTAATAAATTAACCCTAATGTAATTTTAGTGCGCGTCGATTTCCCAATATAAACCAAAAGTCCTTGAAACGGGCACTGCGTCGTTATTACGCCATGTTGGAATAACACTCGGCTGGAAACACGAGTGGCCCCTGTTTGCATGAAACCAGCAGCGAGAGTTAATTTAATTTTGCATCTTTGATCGCATATGTACATACATAATGAGTATTTCGCAAGTCCTTTTATTGAAATTCATATAAAAATAACATAGTTTCAACAGAGTCACACATGGTTATATTATTCTATTTTTATGAAAAAAAAGAGGAAAACGTGCCATTACGCCTGTTATCACATAAGGGCTAGGCAAAAGAGTGCTCCGCATTTAGCTATTTTTTAAGATAAAATATAATAAATAAAGGTTGACCTTTTCCACAAGGCAGTGTGCACACTGTTTCGGAACGCATGCGCTTACTATAAACGCAACGACTTCACTGCAAAATGTCGCAGCACATCAGTATCTCAGCGATACAGCCTTACTTTAACAAACATTAACAAAATTACATTACATTTAATCATTTAAGTATTTTGCAAGTATACAAATACTACTACAGAAAACTATGAAAATATAGCATTAATCAATGCACTAATAAATATAGGTGGTCAACAGACGCTTATGTTATATTTTACATTCATGTGATGATTTAGAGTCACACAATACTAACTTAGCTCAATTCAGATCATAATCTATACATCTAAACATTATCGTGGAAACTTTCATATTCTCATAGCGTGGCTACGTCTTTTGATATAGTTATAAAACTTAATTTTATATTTAAATCAGTAACCTCAATCGAATATTTGAGGTTAAGAATACACCGCCAGGTTCCAATAGAATTGCATATAAATCGTTACTCGTCTCTACATTATTTAAATTCCAAATACTAGAGAGAGCGAAAAATGTCGCGAGACTGAAATCAGCGTTATAAAATCGGACAATAAAAATGTTCAAGTACCTGTGAAAATTCTTTCCTCTATAAATATTCAGTGATGTAAAACCACTGTGAAAACATAAAAATATCTTTCACGTTTGCGGATGCGACGGAAAACGGCGATTAGTTTTAATGGAAAAGGGAAGAAAAGCAATGGTATTGTTTGAGAACTGTAAGAAATGAAAATTTCATGTCGAAGTGTGGGAGATGTCGGAGTCAGCGGAAATAATAATATTAAAGTCAATGCAGTAGAGTTCAGGGAGGTGTTCCACTATGTGTAGTAAAGTTCAGAGTAATTCCGAGCGTTTTTAGACTAGAAAACGAGCATACGTACACTACGAATGTTGCATTTAAGCAATCACCTATTCCTGGGTGGGGCGTAAGTGTAAAGTTGGTGATATTTAAGACTGTCCTAGACTCCTCTGCCTAACCCTTTGGGGATTACAGGTATAATTTTTTTGTCGGATTTAAATGTATATTATGTTGTATCTAGCCATGTGTTGCTAATTTTGACAATTAAAAATAAAAACTGCTATTGTCCTAAATCCACTTACACCCAAATAAATTAAAAAGGTATCAAACATTTTGCAGAAATTACTTATAGTTTTCACTAATAATACACGAATTATTCTTGTCATTGATTTACGTAGTGTTATTGGTTTAAGGATGTATATAAATACATAAAATATGCATAAAGTGTAATATTGAGATAGGGACATTTAATTAGTATTATTATGTAGATTTTTTAGTAAAAATTCTTTTAAGTGGCAATGCAATTTAAGACCACTCGAGACAGCTGAAGAACCCTTTCGCTAACTACCTCTTCTTGCAATTTTGCTCAGTCTTCATTTAGCAAGCAACCGTCTTGTCTTTGAAAAGTTTTAGTAAAATCCATGCTTAATTAATAAAATTGACACTACTGTAGATTAAAAATGCAAATAATGACAACTCTAACTGTATGAGTAAATCAGTTGTAGTTGTGAGTCACATTTGTAGTAATTATGTTTTATTCTCATTTGCTTGAAATTATATCATGTCAATCGAGCACGTTATATGAAGATGATGAGCAAAAAACAAGAGCCATTTACACTGGGATATTTACAGTACAACTTCCTTTCGCGACATGGTATAGGATAAACATCATCCATCTCTTACACCAAGGAAACACTACATACTTAAATGTTTTTAACTCACTATAATAGTGTTATATTAAATATAATTCAAAACAAAAAATGCAATCTATTTCAGTCTAAGTCTATTTAAGTTTATAATCAAGATCTGAAAAATACTAATTTTCTTAATACAATCGCCTGACACTCCTTCTGCCTCCTGCCTCCTTCGAGATTCATTTGCCAATTTCACCTTTCTTACCAAATGGACCGATATTTGTCTACATGTTTATCTTTGCTTCGTTAAATTTTGTTTATAAATACCTATATTTTACGCATATTGCAAGAAAAACTTTTTTTAATTTATAAGCTTTGTATAAGTACCATTATATGAAGACTAAACGGGGTGCCTAATCATATTCCGAATTTCAAATATGTTTAAATTTATAGCGTATGATAAGAAATAAACAATGTACTGGACATGTTTGTAAACTCACACATGACTAGCTCACATTTACATTGTGTAAACACGAATATTGTTACCATATCAACCGCCAAAACACCTGAACACCCTGTTAATTGAATATGTTTCTGAGTGTCTGTAGTAACACATTGAAGTTAGTAATAGTCAGTAGATTCAAGAAGAAAAATTACTACAGGTAGTTGGAGACAGACTTCAGCGGTGATAGCGTTATATTTTTTAGCATGTTTTAGAATCGTAGGCAACTCTTAACGTGTAACAATTTCAAAAGAGAGTATATAAGTATATTTCAAAATAGTGTATTATCCCTCTTGTTTTCATAATTCTTTTGATTTTAATTAAGGGAACAAATCCGTTGCCAATATTATTTTGTACTTCACAATTGATAATGGTACGTAGCTGAAATAACCAGACCCATGCTGTCAGGCTGACTGGAGCCACAAACCGTGTCAGTATAATCTATCATTTGTCAATAGCATATATACCAAAAATGAGAACACATTCGGGGTTTACGTAACTACTATGCAGCCGACACATGTTCCGTTAAGTGTTTAAATCGATACAATCAATTCTTTATTTTAATAATAATTCCTTCTTTTACTTTCCCTCGTAAGTAATCCACACTTTCCATCGAAGCATTTTAAAAAAGCCTCAATTCTAGAACCTTTGCTCCACGGAATAAGAAAATCGAGCTGTCAGAGGCACGGCTGGCGACCGCCCAACTGGCCGCTGTCTAAGTACTCCCCATACATTATTTATCAAACGCTTTAAAAATACGTCCGTATAATGATTCGAAGTTAATAGATTCAGGGTGATGTAAATAGTAGTAAATATATAGGTGAAACCTGTTTTAGTACTAGTTATCTTAGTATATTTATGAAGGTAGCACAGGATCTACCTGAAAAATATTGGCCCTTTTGATCAGACATCACGCGTATATTTCCTCGTAGTAGTAAGCAGAGTTACGTCTCACCCCAGACCTTCTTGCTAATAGGCAAAAAAATGCAAAAGCAATACACTAGGCATAAATTCAGACTTCCAACTATAACTAGGAATTTCAAGTTAGAAAAGTTGTGCGAGGTGAGACGTAGAAGAAAACAAACACTTTCCTTTTCTTTCGTTCCGTTAGAACCCGGTATGTCGTGGCCTGCCTAGGCAAGATTTAATGCCCTGGCCGCCAACGGACAGCAGCATATGTACGCGGTTTATGATGCTGGGGACTGCGATCCTCAACTCACATGTAAAGCATGTTGAGTATAGGCCAAAAACCCATCACGGAAGGGCTATGATCACAAGTGGACTTAAACAGGCTGATGAGGATGAACAGTTGTACCACCTATTAAGACTGTCTTGTTAATACTTATACTAATTGAGTTAATTAATTCCTGGTTGTTTCCTACTTGCTGCACTCTCATAAAAATTACGAAAACCCACCGCTAAGAAGCACGTATATCGTATTGTAAAAATAAAAATAAAACATTTCCCAAAATTACAATACTCGAATTAATTTGTTGGCTCGCAACATTTATGTTTACCGCACCACACAAGAGCTGGTATAAATTGATTAGTTATAATTAAAACTCAATTAGAATCTAAATTATTTCACTCACGAAATACCTACATATGTATGTACAAGCGCCCTTTTTCTAGCCCGTTGAGGTACTGCCACCATCAATGACCCCAAACTTAACATTTAGTCACGTATAAAACTCTCGACTTTATACAAAGTGCGTATATCAATAATGATATTAAAGGAGATTTAAATTTAAAATTGGAATTATATTAACCTTGCGTAGGACGGTTAATTAAGTCTGTGCAACGTTTAGATGGATTAAAAATTCTAAATTTGAATTTTGCATTAAGTACAGATACAAAATAATACTGTTAAGCTATTATAGCATAATATAACCTTGAACTGCCAAACGGACCTTGACAAATTATAACTGGGAGATAATAGTAGATATATATTGTAGTTTAACCCCGGGTTTAGTTATAAAACGAGGTCTTCTACAATATAAAGTACTTATTAAACATAAGCACTGCTTCTAACAAAAGTAATTCTCAACAGTGCCTATAAATAAAAATCACTTTGAAAACAAGGTTGGGAACTATAAATTTATGGAAGTAACATAATTTCCAAAGAGAAAGAATTTATCTGATTCTTTATTTAGTTACACCCAGTAAAGTGAGCGGTTGACGGCTAATATGCGCAGGTACTATATGTATGTTTGTATAAAATGTAATGAAAACCTAACACAGGGCCTGAATACCTGTCAGCCACTTCTATAATATTAAAAGGCTGAAGGCCGCCAAAAATTTTGTTTTATCAAATGAAAAAGGCGGAACCTCATTACAAGGCGTATTTATGAACGAAATAAACCAATTCCGTGGAAGTTTTTCTCAACTTCGACGCTGAAAATGTAAATTAAACCTCCGTATACAGAACAAAAAGTAATAAGTTATTTACGAGTAACCGTTATCGTTTGAATAACGAATGCAATAACGTTTTATTTATGATTTTCAGTTATGTTCATTTACGATTTTTTTTTATCAGGGGCGGTTTGGGTAAGTGTGAATTTGGAGAACATCGTAAAACACGCAATGTAATATTTAAATCCGTCTACCTTTTTTACTTTTAACTTAGATATAAAAGAACAATTATCAATATTTAATAAATATTATATTGTATTGCGTTTCAATATTGAACCCAGACTAATATTTGTAAACTAACCCTTTATTTTCAAAATATATAGATTGAGCTACAAAATTACACATTTTCAATACTGACTACAATGAAAGTCGATATCTTTCAATCTAATTGTAACACCAAACATAAATTATTTTTATAATGCAACTAGAACATTACTATTTGAAATAAACTTGTTTATTTTCCCACTGTTAATTTAATTAATTACTTTTACTAATGTTAAAGTTTTATTAATATTAACTCCAAACTATATTGCCTGCCTTATTGGATGGGTGGTTACAAGCGCGACGTTTGACCGAGAATACTTAGGTTCGATCTTGTGTGTTCGATATTGTGACCGAAGTCTGGCAATTAGCTCATACCTCATTCCATGGTGGGATGTAAACGTAATTGGTGAACCAAGCGGAAGTACTGTGATCCTCTGTATCACCCCTTCGGGAATTACAGGTTTAATGTCACTATTTTTGTAGTTGTGTTTTATTATTCTGTATTATTTATTAATCGTCGCAACATTTCTTGCAGTAGACTCTTGACTATAATTATAATTGAAACAGATTCTTTAGTTATTCGGTCTAGAATAATGTGTTACAAAGCTTTACAGACCCCATGAATGCATTTAGATTTTAATGGTTTTTAATAGACGATGTTCTCTATAAAGTCACTAACGATACTCTAATGAACTTTCGTTTTATTAATTAAAAACGACACTGACACGGTTTTGCACGTCCATTTCATTAATATCATAAAAACGTCCGAGCTTAGCTCAAAGACGGTATGAAAGGAGTTCCATAGATAAAAGATAATATAGGCCCTAATGAGGGTAGTTAGTGGGAAAAAATGACAGTTTTTATCCCTAATGGTTTGCACGCATTATCTTTATTAAGATTGAGCCCCGCGAATTTGACACGGGCGACATTCATAGGAACATGTCGTTGAGGAATTGTTTGTGAAATTACATTTTCCCCGGCCCTTTCGGTAACACAATAATTGAATTGAAACTCATGTGACATTAAAACAAAATGGTCAAAATATTTTTTTGTGCGCCACCGATGACTAATAATATACCTAATTGGATAACTGTCAAGTCGAAAGGCCGATAACGAATATCGCTGTTGACAGGCAGTATGTCAAAGTTGACGAGAAATTCGTCTGGATGAGTCGTTAACTTTTCGACGGGCTGTTGCTTTTCTGAGATATTGTTTTTTTTTTTAAATCCAATGAAATTATCATTTTTCTATCTGATTGCAAATTACGCAGTTTATGTTGAAAAATTTTGTAATCATCGGTACAGACAAAAAAAATTAACAAAAAGGAGGCAAGAAAGAAGCAGCGGTGCCTTCGAGGAAATAAAGTTATTAGTATCCCGGGGGTATTAGAAAAGTACTAAAGTTCAACGCGCGGAAATCTACAGGAAATTGCTTGGCGGAAGGAAAGTTTGGTTGCGCGAAGCATACGAATCCAGCTGGAGATTTGTGATGCTGTTGTCTCTCCACTAGGTGTATGCCAACATTTCTTTACATTATAAAATTTTCAACAAAATTACCTTACATTAGCTCATTCACTATTATATTTTGACTGGAATTTTTAACACTAATTGGCCCGTTAAATATGTATGTAAGTCTAATAATAAATCCGAGAGTTTTAGAAGCTTCTGATAGCATTCAAAAAGAAAATAGAAATTATATAACTACAGAATCAAATTTTAAATGTATCCTCTGAAAAGAAAAAGATTTATGAACATTAAACTTGTCGATTGCGGTCTACGAAACAGATAAAACAGGATGTTTCTAACTCTAAAGATACTGGGGTTTCTGCTGTCGCGTTTTATCTTTTCCAGTCTTCTGAAATGGAACAGATCGCAATGCATATTTATTAGAAAACGTGCTCAATTCAATGTATGTTGGTGTGAATGCTTACTAGGAGATGAGGTGTGCCAACAGGGACCCCGGGGACGGCGCCGCAACTGTGAGCGATCGGGAAAAGTACTTCAGTTCTATTTCAGTTGATTTGCGGTTTTCTATGGTTTGCATGCTCATTTGCTATTTCTGTAGGTCGCAGTGTGAAAGTCTATTTAGCGACTTGCCCATTGGTGCAGTGGTTAGTAAAGCTGGCTGTTACGCCGGGGACTGTGGGTTCGATTCCTACCAAGAAAAAATCTTTGTATGACGCACACAAGTATTTGTTCTTTTTGGGGGTGTATAAATGTATATTAGTACATATTTATGTGTATAGGTATATGTAATTCATTAGTCGTCTGATTACCATAACACGAGTTCTCTTGCCGCTTACTTTGGAATCAGATAGCCACGTGTGGAGATGTCCCAACATATTATAATTTTTTTTTTCTTTACGTATTAAAATGCCAGAAATTGAGTTAAAATAGCTACATATTTCCGGAATCAGTGTGATTTATGAAAAACACTTACGGTTTAAGCAAAAGTCGATTTTTAGGGCAAATATTGCTCAAGGTTAAATGGTACCTGTTTTGAACGTGTTCATTCTATACACACCTACGAGTATGTGTGTCATCGCCTTAGATTCTACAGTTTTAAATCTTCGATCGACATGAAAAAAATATATATGGGAGAGCAAAAAATTGTATACGACGAAATAAAGTTGTTAGTTCCCGAGGGTATTGGAAAAGTCCTAAGGCTTGACACACGAAAACATGCGCGAAGTTGCTCCGCGCTGGTGAAGTTTGGTCGCGGGGAGCATACGAATCTGCCGGGAAATCTCCCACTCTTTTCGTATACAGCTGTCTTGCATTAACCGTCCTCGCTTATTTATCATCACTATAGAGCATCATTCCAATCATTTGAAACTGTCACTAAATCGATTTTACATAAGCTCGCCCTATGTCTTTGCGTTTATAATAATAAAACGAATGTTAGTGATATATGTACATATATGGTCTTAAACACACGTCCTATTTCATGGTACGTATGCATGACATAGCTGGTGAAAATTACTATACTCTTTTGCATACCCCTTAATGCTTTGTTATAATATAAGTGTTATTTAATTCTTCAATTTGTTATAACATTTTTAACAGTAGCACTAATTTTAATATTGTTGCTCCAAAGATAGACAAAAAATATATGCGCGTAAATCTGTGGAAAGTTCTTTGGCACAGAGGAAATTTGACCGCCCGAGGCTTACGAATTCAGTGAGAGTATTGTTATTGTAGTTTATCGACTTGTGTATGTTGAGTAGTCTTTGTCTATTAAACAAGTTACTAAATATAATATTCTGTTCAAGTTTATAGGAGTATCAAATGTTTTATTGTGTTTGACGTAGTCGTCGAGCTCAGAAGATAGAGCCTCAGATTTCAAAGTATTGATTTTAACTCTTATGCCCCGGTTATCTCGAATTAATTTTTTTTTAATTCCTCATGATTTATTATAAACCTGTAGTTACAGATTTTATATACCGGTGCTATATTTACGTTAAATATTAGACCAGTGAAATATAATTTCCAATTTTTTTTGCATTTCTTTGGTAAACTCTTATGGCGGGAGACAGCTGGGAGGATTGAAGTGTATTCCACTTTATTCTATTGAGA
>DWME01003160.1:0-18965 GCA_018244795.1 Parelbella ahira ahira | reverse complement strand
AAACGTCGTGCTTCCTTGTAACTAAGTATTAAGCTTATAATGAATTACCAAGAATGAGCCAAGCGTGTGCAGAGTCTAGAATTCCATGACATAGTAGAATAGGTGGTCCTGTCCCGTTCCCGCGCAAACGAAACAGTGTTATTATGTAACCGTCCGATGATATCACTTGGTGTGTTTCCGCCGTTAGTCCATATTGAGCAGCCAGTTGTGGGAAGGTCGGCGGATGCAGAATTTCTAGCAGATTAGAAGAGTTATTCAAGAAATCTGTTATTAAATTTAGTATCTGAGAATGCACGTGTCCGTAATTAAGAGAGAGTGCGAAAAGCACGTACAGTACTTTGAGTTCTTTCATTTTTCTTCTCCTAACGCAGAAGTAATTAATTTAATAGTTGACAAATTCTTGGATAATTGAACATATATTAAAAGAAAACAAAAGCACTAATCGTAGTTAGACGTGTTATTTCTTTCTGGGAATAATGGTATTTGGGGTCTATTTAAATGCAATATACGATAATTTTCTCCATTAAGATAAAAAACTAATTTTGGTAGAGTTATGAGACAGGTATGATAATATGAAATTTATGATGAGCTGTGTCTGAATATCTATAATTATAAATTAAAAAAATGGCTTGTCGGTAGATAAGTGTTGTCGTCAAACATGAAACGGCTCTTTTTGTTTAAGAACGAAAAAGTTTCATACGTAAATTTTTATTATACAAATATTGTCTAATAATTGCAGAAAATAGCTGCAACGTAAATTTTTTTACGATTTACAATTACAATGTCACAATTTTTAACCCATAGTATTTGGCCCTTGTTGAAAAATTAGCCGAGAAGTATAGCTCGGCAAAACCATTAAAGCTATTATTTTGTTTCATGGTATTTTCTGTTATTTTCCAATTAACTTGCACTGTATAAGTCGATAACTACTGTATGTTGCCGAATTATTGATACACGTAATACTACTTGAGACTAGAGAAAAAGTCGCTGAAAAAATAAAGTGGCAGACACAGAAACGGTTGAGGTTTCTGGTGTGTTTATTCTGATTATATTTATTAACACGCAAAAGATAAAACACGAAGAAAAGACTGGAATCGAGCATAACGAGGAACTATAACTAAACGTGATATAAAATTGATTCTTAATAAAAATTTGATTCAGAATACAGATACAGTGAATTTGGGTATTTATCATCGTAATCATGGCGATCGTAATCCTGGAATTGTGTCTCTCGATATCTACATCGTTACTAGTAAGATGAAATGAAAAGTCTACGTTTTTATCTCACAAGTATGTCATGCCCATTTGTAGTTAAAACTTATATTTTGCATGATGGAATTTGCTTTGTTTTGTGTTAATTTGCTTTTTGCTAACATTATTTTTTCTTTTAAGATTAATAAGCTCCTTTCCGTTTAAAATACAGCTTTTCTTGATAGTTTATAATTATGTTATTTTTGTTTAAATAGGTTTTTGTATCCAGGGCATTCTTGCATTTCAATAATAAAAATTTTTCCTCCTTTTTGGCAGCGCGTATATTAGTTATTTTGTGTCTTGTTTTAAAATATTGTATTAATTTTGTATTTTGTATTCATTTTCGATATTTTGCGTAACTCTGATCTGTCAATATTTAATGGTTTCATCTGCAGCTACCAGTACCATATCTGTCCAGTATTTTACATTAACATTAGGTTTACAAGGAAATTAAATCGCCACGACAACGACTTTTACTTGTGTTTCTTACCGTATTCGTAATATACCTTTCATTCTCAATTATTTTTATTATCCCTACAAATTTCACAGGTTTTTTCAAACGTAGAATCATTCATTTCTTCAATATCGGAAAACATTTAAACAATTCCTAGTTTAGTTATAATTTTCGAGGGCATCAAATATATAGTTATACAAATAGTTTTTTGCAGTCCTTCCCCAAGTGTAGTCTATATGATTCATCACTATATACGGGTTAATCACAAACCGCACGACGTTCGGTAACGCACTTCTTAAACGATTTACGTCGGCTATTTGTGATATCTTATCATTAAGAGCTGCTAATATAACTACTTTTGCTTTTATGTTACCCAGCGCATAAACAATTGGCCTCGTTGAATTGTATGCCACCAGATTGCCTTCCTCGCCATAGTCGTAACTCGCAAACTGTCCACTCTGGACAAGCTGAGCGAAATGCTCAAAGTTTTTCAACGACGTAGCAGTGGGAACGTGTAAAGCAACGACGGGTAGGAATGTTGGCTCCAGTTCGGTGGAGTCCAGTCCGAAAAATTCAAATAAGATGTCATAAGCATCAATTAAGTAACCGAGGATTGGAATCTGGCCTATGAGCCGAAACGCAATCGTTAATGCCGAGTTATCGCCAAGTATGCTAGTTACTCCCAATTCTCGTAAGACTGGATACGCTACAGATAGCGCGTTCAGCAGTGTTGTGAAGGGCGGTAGAGCATATTGAACGTAACAGATTGGCGCTAGAGCTGTAGCCACGTTTATTTTGCTGTTGTACTCTGTTCGGGTTGACAGCAGAACCCATATCATAGTGTTGCCTTGCGAATGACCAATCACATTTAGCTTCTCCGCGCCTGTTTTATTTAAGATGTAATCAATATTTGCGGAAAGATCGTAAAGTCCATGTTCATCAAAGCTGAAGTTCCAGTAGGCTGGATCTGTATTAGCGTCGAGGAACAGGTGATGTTTAGAATACTTGTTGCCTCTTGCATTTGCTAACCAGACGTCATAGTTCCTCTTGGCTAAAGTTATGGATAGTGACGAGTCACCACGAATAATCCAAGTATCGGAAGAGTCTAAAGCGCCGTGGTGTAGGAGCACAGGAAGTGCTGTCCTATTTCCGCGTAAACGGAAAAGCGTTAGGATATAACCATCTTCTGTTATCACCTCGTGTGTTTCCGCTTGATGTCCGTATTGAAAAGCCAACTCCGTAAACGTCGGTGGATGCAGCAATGAATGGAAATAATCAGAGTTTGTATGCGATAAGAAATCTGCTATTATATTTAGCACTTTAGAATGCACGAGTCCACAATTATGAGAGAATGCGAAGAGCACTAACAGTATATTGAGTTCTTTCATTGTATGTCACCAAAACGTACAAGTATGGAAGTTAATTGACTTTAAATTGAATTTTTGTAGAATAATTGTACATAACCACATGTAACAACGATGTTGTTGAAGAAGAACACGCGAACTGGTTGGATTTACTCTGAAATTGATCTACTAAAATGGTTTTATTAGTCTGTTTAAATACGATGTACGATAATTTGCTGTATTACGATAAGAAACTCATTTTAGTGAGCTTATTAACCAGAAGTGCGTACATGAAGACAGTAAAAAGGTTGGTCTGAATATTCCAAGTGTCAAAAAAGTAATCTGCCGAGAGGCAGGTGAATCTCCTTGTCAAACATGAAAGGACTGTTTAAAATTTTTTAAATGTTTAAAATTTTAGCTAAATTTTTAAAATATTTAAAACGTTTTAGCAAATTTTTCCCTAATACCTAATATTTCCTCGGGTGATCCAGGTAGCAGTGTGATCGGATTTTCAGAGACCACTGTTATTCAACGGTTTTTTTTAAATATAGGTGTACTCCTATTGAGCTGGCATGATTATAATAGGTCTTCACCTGTACTAACCGGTGCACTTCCTTCGCATGTCGCCTGTTCAAATGTCGGTACAGCATATTATGTTAAACTCGTCGGGCCATCTCGAAAAACGCACGGGAGTTAAGCCCTGCATATATAGTTATATGTTAAAGCTTGACTCTAACACAAAAACGGTTCAAATTTAGGAAAGGAAATTTACAATTGCTCATTTTTGTGATCATAGAGTTTGATGTTAAAAACTTTGAGTTTTTAACGGCACTGAAGTTTAATTTACGCAATATTCTGATGCCTATTCTCATGTTACCTTTACGTAGATATGAAAGTATATACGGTTTTAACTTTTGTCACAAAAAATATAGAGCACTTCATATTATTTGGCGCCTAATTTGTAAATTTACTCGGCAACAGTTCGCTAACAATTATAATCAAGATAAATAGAATTTGGATCAGTTCGATGATATAAAATAAGAATGAACGTGTTGAATGAGTATGTCACTCTCCTCTTGTGGATTTTGTACTTTCGGACATCAACAAACTGCCTTTTAAATTCCAAGGATGTGTTCATAGGTAAATGTTAGAATTTTTTTTTGTATAGATAGGAGGGTAAATTGTATTTGATCACATTGAATACTAAGGACGCGAAGTGAAGCTACCGGCGGTATGACATTTTCAAAAGATTGGCTTCATTCAAATAGGGGATAACGTGCGCACGGGGCGGTATGTTGAAACAGTGTCTTGCACAAGCATTCTGGACGCGCTGTATAAGATTCCGTGACCTTGGTAAGAGCCTGGGTCGAAGCACTGCATCGGTGTAATTCAGCTTGGAGAGTACCAGTACTTCACAACGCTGAATCCGCAAATCCGTGCTGATAAAGTTTCTTATTTTGTATGGCACTTTCAGTCGATAGAAACAGTTTCTAACAGTATTTATGACGTTTTGCAAATCGTAGTGACTCATCAAAGAGTATACCCAAATTACGCGCCTCTTTTACTCTTTTTCATTGGTTCGCTTTTTATATGCAACTGAGGATTATTTGCCGAAATTTTAATCACCTGCTTATCAATGCTAATTAACAGTTAGTTTTATGAGGATTTAAAATTAATGAGTTATGTTCAGACCAGTTAAAGATTCGCCGCAGATCTTGATTCACCTTGTCTACAGCGTCCTTTGTTTTCGAGGCTTTAAAGGAAATATAAATTTGCAGATCATCTGCAAAACATGTGATATTGGCAGTTCTTTATGTGGTTAACTAGGTCGGCACTGTATATGATATATAACAAAGGGCCCAATATTGATCCCTGTGCTACTCCTGTCTGTATTGGCTTGCTGGAAGAAAAAGAATTTAATCCATTGTATCCTGTTCGAGGACAACACACTGGGAGCGGTTGTGAAAGTAGCTATGAAACCATTTCACCGCCCCAGAGCGAGACCATAATAGGATAGCTTAGAAAGGAGCAGAGGAATGTTTATGGAATCAAATGCACGGGTGTAATCGGGAAGAACCAATATCGTGCCGTCTCCCACAGATTGAGTAGTGAGAATGTCGTCCACCACATTCATCAAACCAGTGGTATTGCTTCTTTTTTCCTTAAAGCCCGACTGGGTGCTGGGTAGGATATTGTTAACTTCAAAATTTTGATTCAGCTGGTTTTTTACTATTTTTTCTAAAATCTTAGATATACTCGGTAGAATGCTGATTGGTCTAACATCTTTAAGCTCTGTGGGATTACTTTTTTTCGGTAGAGGCCTGACTAATGACTGCTGCCAGGGATCTGGGAACGTGTTGGTGTTAAACGAAGTATTAATTATCTTAGTTATAATCTCAAGAGTGTTTGCGAACGTCATCAGCAGCATATCAAGTGAAATGCCGTCAATTCCTGTGGCGTTAGACTTAAGAGTTTTTATTACTTAAGCAACTTCTGATTCAGTGACATTTTGATATTTAAAGTTTGCTGAACAGAATTTATGATATTCATAGTACGTAAGAGTAGACATAGGGATACTATTATTATCTTAAGAAAGTGATCAATGATTTGCTCTGTATCAGCGAAACCCAGAGGGAGTAACATGTCAGTTTTTGGTTTAATAATGATACTTTGCTTAAGTTACTTCCCCATAATGTTTGGATTTGCGGCATTTGAGATGTAGTGCCGGAAATAGGCCTTTTTCTCTGTGTACAGAGATCTTGCAACTGTGCTCTTGAGTTCTTTATAATAGTCGATGTGCGTGTCTAATTTTGTTTTGCGTGCCCTTTAGTATGCCTCATTGCGTGTTTGCATTATCAGCCTTACGTTGTACGTATGTTGTACTCTAATTCGTATTGTTTTAAAAGGGGCATGTAAATCAAACAATAGAATTATTACGGCGGTGAATATCTTAGTAATGTCTAACGTCTGAGAGTCGCCCGATCTATAGCAGATAGATCAACACGATATCGATCGAGATCTATATCCTTAATAGGTCTGTAGGTTATGCATGTCACAGACGTTGGTATTTTTAGCGTCTTTAGCTGACATCGGACAAAGCTCTTTTATATAATGGCGTGGGCGCTCGGACAGATGAGTGGATAATTGACCCGGACTTGTGTTATAGGGGCATCTGTACAAATTAAATCTATAAGGGTCGCGCTGTCCTGGGTGAAGTGCGTAGGCTGAGTAACGTATTGTGTTATATGCTTAACATTCAAAAAGTCAAGTATTATCTTAGTGTTGACATGTTGTTTATTAAATAAATCGTCATTGAAATCCCCCAATAAAAACGTGTAATCATGCCATGGAAATGATGAAAGGGAATCTGTCAGTGCATCGACAATTTTTGCTTCAAATTTTCCAAATCAAGCGGCAATTTCATAGAAATAGATCGAATATAAATGTACATTCAAGCATCATTAATTATCTATTTTATAATTTTTCCACACTGATGTGGAACTGACGGTTCATTATTCGCTCATTTTTTGTCGTAATCCCTTCTTTGCCTTTTAATACCTACTTTAGTATGATTACTGGATTGTTTGGTTACAAACACTGCAGTAATCATATTAAATATTTTAGTACTAAACGTACTAATTATATTACTGGTAACTTATGGTAGCACCTGCTCTCATGCAATTGTTTGTATAACTGTTCCTTTCTGAAATAGTCTTTCAACTTTAACACGAGGTGGCTGCAATGGCAAAAGCCCTACCCTATTTGTAGAAAAAAATGGTTAAGGTAACAGGTACAGCAATAGTAATAGGTAAGGCAATAATGTGTATTTAAGTATGTTTGGTAATTAATCGAATATCTAGGGCGTTTCGGATACTTTTGAAGTGTTAACAACTGTCAGGAACCCGCCATACATCACGTTGATATGCACGCGTCCAATGGTACATCAATTAATTCGTCATTAAGATATCTAATTAGGACAATAAGTTTGTGTTATTTTATTCGTTGTAAACCTGTTCTTTTTTGTTTTGAAAAGCAATTACTCATTTGTATGTAAATGGTTTCGTAACACGCACATGCCATTGTAAAGGCGATTACGAAGGAGGTATGGCCGTATGACTAAAAATTGGTGACTAAACCAGCTACCCACAATCCGTCTCAAGTTTACTTCAAACTCCAAATTGGGTAATGTACGAGTAATGCTTTACTTCCAGATCTATGTTAATTATAAACTGAATCGATTTGCTGTGTAAATAATTTTTTCCATCATGTGCGTGTTATTATTAAAGGCTGATGTGATGATGATATTGTATTGTACAGTTTCTGTATTTATCTACGTACATCTGACGCTAACGTAAACATCCCAGGCCAATAGTCTGGATCACGCTCTTGACGGATATTTCGACCCTTATGTATAAAAAGTATGTTAGTCGTGTGTCAGGTACTTACATTATTTATTTTGCTTATGTTACCATTTCGTCAATGATTTAAAAATAATTCAAACACAGTTAATTATGTAAATAAATTACACCGTCAATCAAACTCATGGTCGACTTCAATCACAGAAGTTGTACAGATAGAAATATAAATTTTTCTGTATTTAATTTGATTTGTAACCCTTTTAAATCAATTTTAAACATTTTTATTTCATAAGCCATTTGAAGAAGAACGTCAAATTTATTTAGATCCAGACTGCAGTTATGATTGCCCGTATCATAGATCTTTTGAAAGGTAATGAAACAGTTTTAAAACAATTTTCGATAATTTTCATATTATTTCTTATCTTCTACGACTACGACTCAAAATTTTTTATGAGACTACACATAACATTTTTTTTCGCAATTTGGCTTTTGCTGTTGGATACTGGGTGCCTTTCACAATGAGAGGGTTAAGGCCATAGTCTGCCAAGCTGCGCAAGTGCGGGTTGGCAAACTGGCCTAACAAAACATTTTATTAGAAAACTCTAGGGTGTGCAGGTGGAGTGACGATATACGCAAAATGGCTGGCAGTGGTTGGTTGCGAAGAGCTAAAGATCGAGCTCCGTGGCGTGCCATTGGAGAGGCCTATGTCCAGCAGTGGACGGAAGTAGGCTGAATGATAATGATGATGATGTGCAGGTTTCCTCTCGGTGTTTTCCTTCACTGATATAGCAAGCGATAAATTAATCTCAAAACGTACAGTTTAGTAAAACGAGGTCTGCCGGGATTTACACCCAGGACTAATTAAATTTTCATAAATTGCATTTCGTAAAATACAAAATTAATAGCATGCATGTTTGAAAAATCTGATCAATGTAATGAAATTGTAGAAAATTGCTAATCAAATTAATTGGGTTGACGTCAATCAACCCCAGACTCCAGTAGTAGTCAGACTAAAATCTAGCTGGCTACTCTGTCGTTTTATTTTACGATCTGATTTTGTATTAAAAATATGTTTTCTGATTCGGATTCATATCCCCGCTTTCGCGTACTCACTCCGACCACTTGTATTTAAAAAAAATTACGTTTCATCTACATGACTTATTAACACTTCTCGTATCTATCGGGAGTGCAAGTAGGTAAAGATTTCTCTTCAAATGTTCTTTCCGGTTTTTCTGAGTGTTACAGATACCTTACTACTAGTGACATTGCATCACTCGCGTTATATTAAAGAAGTCGTTATAAAAGGTACGATATTAGAATCCTAGTATCATTTGGTTTGCTGTTTGATGGCTCCGACGTCGCTGAGGCCGCCCTGTACACATGTAGTGGTGATGGGGAAGCATAAATTTTTGCATCAATTGTTTTGAGAAAATAGTCCTTTTGGTAAGTGGTACTTTTTAAAAGACCACGTATTAGATGCTTGTTTAAAATCTTAAGGCAGGTAGCTCCAGAGTAGTAGATACAGCTTTCAAAAGTAAAGGAATAATGGTAAAAATTTATATTGTTCTGTGTAATGCTTACCTGATGATTTCTATTCGAGCGAAGTAATTTGTCACTGGTCTGGCAGACGGACTGGAAGGTATTCTTAAGATAAAAAAGTAAAGATGGATTATGGAAGAGAAGTAACTAATGACAGACGACGACATGAGACATAGATCTGATTTATATATATATATACATACATATACATATATCATAGCTTTGAGAAATATGAGTGATTTATACAATATAGGATAAACTGGGGTCTATTCATTACTTGTCTCAAAGTAGCTGATGAATTCTTTGCATATAATTAGAAAAATATTTAATAAATACTTAGTGCTTAAATATTACCGTGTTTCTGGAGTACGTCAAATAAGTCAGGGTACAAGTAAAGGGGCATATGTTTCCCATTCAGGAAATCGAAGTGATTACATCGAGGGCGTGGAATTACTCTGTATGCAGCTACATTTGGAAGTTGCTGTCTTAAAATTGCTACGTCATCCACCGTAGAAAGGTGGTCATTCCTGCCTACCAACAGAGCGACCTTTGTCGTTACCTTGCTTAAATCGTAATCCGGGGGCGTGCTGGAATTGTAAGCTATTCTGTTGTGAATTTCCCCGTAATCATAATGAGAGAATTTTTTTCTAAACCCTACCTGCGCAAAATGGTACAAATCTTTCAATGAAGCAGGCTGAGGGTAGTGTTCGATGACAATACGGAGGAAGCATGGTTCTAGTTCTTCGGGATCGTAACCGCTAAGCGGGAAGATTAAACCTAAAGCACAGATAGTGTAACCAACACCTGGTAGAGGGCACACCGCCCTTAACCCTTTCACTAATAAGGAATTCGCCGCAAACACTTCGTAAAGCTTTGTAAATCGTCCGAGAATATATAATACAGGTGATAGCTTGATCAACGTCGAAATCGGTGGAGGGATATGGTTCAAGTACGCTATCGGCGCCAGTGAGGTCACAAGGTTTAACTTTTCATTGTATTCGGGTCTGGTTGACAATAGTACGTAAAACATGGTGGTTCCCTGCGAGTGCCCGATTCCGTTTACTTTCTTAGCACCCGTTTTGTTCAGTACCAAGTCGATGGTAACTGACAGGTCAAATTTTCCCATCTCGTTGAATGTGAAATTCCAATATTTGGCAGGATCCTTTTCCATATCGATATAGATGTTGCCGCGAGAGTACCGATTACCTCGGCCGTTGCCGAGCCATACGTCGTAACCCTTCGTCACCAAGGTTATAGATAGAGAAATGTTGCCCCTGAGGATCCATGTGTCAGCAGAATCTATTATTCCGTGGAACAGTAAAATTGGATACGTTTCTTCCGACTGTTTTCCCTTCTTGCCATTGAGACGAAAAACTGTTAATACGTATCCATCTTCTGTCGTCACCTCGTAGCGGTCGCCTTTATGCCCGTATTTTTGTGCTAGTTCAAGAAAAGTCAATTTCGCATCAGGCTGAACTAGCTGGCCGCATTCATCGACAGTGTTGTTTATTGTACGTGTAATTGAAGTCAACGTTGGAATTGAATCAATATTTTCACCAAAGATAAAAGCGATTAATATAAATACTCGATAGTCTCTACTCATATCGAGAGCTCTAACAAAAAACCCTTTGTTAATTATAATCAGTTTAGCTATTTATATCACCGAGGTCATTCTTGACATTATGTTCGTATTTTATGTCTATGATAAGATATATTACTTTTCAGCAAAAAAGTTTTCTATTTGAATATTCAACACATTCCTCTATTCTATTGTCATCTTTATGATTTTTAATTTTGTTTTGTTTTTTAATTAATGCAATTTAATTTTAAATATTTTCAATTTTCCATCATTCTTTTGATCAAAGAAGACCTCAGGAAACGTCGAAGCTTTCGAGATGTGGGCATATAGACGGATACTTCGTACTGAATGGACTTAGAAAGTAACCAATGAAGAGGTTCTCCAACGGGTGAACCATAAACGCGAACTATTGCGGACCGTCAAACAAAGAAAAGTTGCCTTCTTAGGACATATTATGAGACACGACAGATACGAGATGCTGCAACTAATTATGATTGGGAAAAGTCGCTCTAATTAATTTAACAACACATGGTACTGTCAATTTCACGTCGCACCATTTTTCCTCAAAAGACAATAGTGAATTCATAAGTGATCTTTTGATGATAGAACATTTACCAGAAAGTATTGCTAGCTAAAAGATAAATTCGCTAACGAGAGGAAATCGATAAAAAATGTTCGGAGTCTGTACCAAGACAATCGAGAAAAGAGACTAAGTAGAGATATATTTAAAGAGGACTGAATCTAGTCCCGTGGCCTCGTGACGCAATATTCGTGGTGTTTCAATGGCCAAAACGCTCGAGCTTCCATTGTTTATTACGGCTTGGATTACCCGCCGTCTGTTGTTTCTAAAGACCTGATATAATGATTTTAAACGTAACGCCACGCCTGTAATCTCCGAAGAAGTAGGCAGACGAGGGTACTACACCCCCACGTTTCACCAATTACGTTGAAGTCCCATGAAATAGGTGGTGAGCCTATTGCCATACACCGGACAATGATCCAGACTCTGAGTCACTACTAGAAATTCTAAATTAGAAAAATCCAATAGTACCCGACCCGGGATTTGAACTCAGGACCGCCCGATCGGCAGTCGCGCAGACACGAGGCCGTCATAATGATTTTTAATTATCACAAAATAAAAACATAACCTTTGTTTATTGATATATGTATGTACTTATATTCCTATTGAAGTATCCATTGAAAATTGGCTACTTGACGGAATTATTTATTTTTAAATAATTTGCGGTCGTCCATCAATATTTATCACAGAGTAATTTGTATTATCGTTGTAGCAATTCGAATGGTGTAGCTTGTTAATAGTTCGATACATGTTACTCGTTCGCTTTATCAGCTAACTAATGTATGTAAATTTTGTTGCTATTCGGCAATAGAGATATTGTGAAAGCGAAATAAGTTATTTACCTAAAGCATTTACTTAAAATTAAATGGCTGATGTGTCGATATGAAGTCAGCGTTTCGCTGTTCAAGCGGATCGGATCGGATCCTCTAATTGTTCTCTTATTTCAAACTTTCCTCCGCACATGTTCCCATTAAATGAACAACGTCAATTTTCTGCTTACTTTCGGATCAGATGATTGAGTCTGATTTGCCCTTCGATATCTTGTCATTCATCTGTCAATGCTTGTAACTAAATTTCGGGATATAGTGCTGTTGCTATGCTCCTGTTAGAAAAATGTTTTTTAAAACGTGATTGAACATTAACCAATACAACATCACCGACCGACTAGAACGGTCTGTGGTCAGCCTGTCTTCCAAATTTGTTATTTTCTATATTTAGATCATGAGTCCATAAATTACTTTGTAGACACACTTATTGTTGCAGGTAATACGAGGACTAATAATATAATGTTTATTGGCCATTAAGGAATCCATTTCGAAATTAATATTCTTGTAATATTTGTGTCAGGTCTTCTCATCTACGCGACTTACGGCGCATGGCACAGTGCTGAGCGTCGGCGACCCTTGGACAGCTTGCAGGCCGACATGCATAACGACAGCCGCACAACTCTCCTGCAGCACACCGCGTTGTCTCAGCACACGCTCGGGTGACAGGGACAGGACGACGCGGAGACGTGCCAGCGCGGCGAGGGGGAGAGGGACGAAGAGAGAGATGTCGTCAGTCCCAGTAGCACGGTGGTTTCATTTATATCCAGTATTTAGTTAAGCTTTCCTACGTAGTTAATATGGCAAAGATATCTTTTATTATGCTACAGTTTCGTTTTCGCTCGTGATTTAGCCGTAGGGCAAAGTTATAAAGTATTTTTTTTTTATTTTTAAGTAATTTGACATAATAGATGAGGAGAATGGTCAAGTGCTGCCATCTAAGAGATGGCAGCACTCGTATCTGGGGGATGATATACTCCAGTTTTTTCGCATGAGATAAGTCTCGAAAAAACTGCAGTATATCAATGGATCTATTTAAATACTTGACAAACTTCGTTGTTGGTTGTACGTACACACGTTGATTAAAGAGTAATATTGTTTTTAATATCTCACGTTTGTGCGTGTGTCAGTTGTTAAGTTTCATGTTTACGTGGTATAGAAAAAATATTTTTTTTTGTTGGATGAATATAAATAATTGAATCATTTAATCATTGAATTTGGTTGGTTTATACATTCATTGGTTCATATGATAGTGGTGACAAGCGTTTTATTTTAAAACTCGTGTATTGAGAACTATTTAAGATGAAGTACATAGTTTAAACATCCCGGCTAGTTCTAATATTCTATTTTTAGTTAGAATTCCCACAGGGTCCTACTCGTGCGTAGTGTACTTACCAAAGTATTGACCGAAAATTAATATTAGTGAAACCTATTGTTAAAGAATACGAATCAATAAATCAAGCATTTCATTAGGTCTGCTGATATATTTAAGGTAAGTATTGTCTTATAAAATTTTGATGTTCCTTAATAATTGTAGTTTAAATTTTCAGTATTGTTTATAATGTTACGACGTGTAAGTAGAAATAGACTATAATAATTATAGTATAACATAAGGAGTATGTATTATATTTCTCCGGAAACTTCCATTTTAACTTTCCATTTTTTTTTCCTGTAACTTTTTGTAACTAATTTCGGAGGCGACGTGCTGTATTGCTATTGAATTCCGAAGTGTAGATAACTGGTTCGCTAAGGCCATATTTTGGCTAATATTATAAACGTAATATAATGCTTTTTCTCTAATTCACACAACGTAGAATTAATTCTGTGTCATGAGGTGAGAAATCTCAAGAGTAAAGATGTACGATTAGAGAATCTCGATCATATAATTTAGAATGCTACTAACGCCATCTATTATCTAATCGGCACATTCGTGACTTACGGTGGACAGGTAAGATGGCGTTAGTGTCGCTGCTTGTTTACTTTGATTTGACATAATATTTTATAAGGGAAACTTTCGCTAATAATTTTAATAATCATTATCCTGTGTACTATAGTACAAAGTATTGTATTAATAAGTATTGCTTTTTGACATTTTTAAATGACATGTATTAAAATAACAAGTCTCTGACGTAGCATTTAGTTGATGTGCATAACATTCATGTTTTTCACTGCCTGTTGTAATGAAGTACTTACCAGTATCTACTGATATTCCTACAATAACAGTTGCATGCTTTGTTAAATTTTATGTTCATTTTAAAAAGCATCAAAGTATAACGTCATTTTTATAGAAGAAAATAAACGAACTGTATTTTGTAGCTTAAATAAATTTTGCGTAGATATAATATTAAAACAACTATTAATCAACTTACATGGAACATTGTGGTAAAGTTCCATGAAACATAACATTTTTGTTTTAACATAACATTTTACTGCAAGAATAACTTTAATATTTTCGTACTAAAAAAGTTTCAGTTTGTGGAATAAATTTAAACTTTTAAAATATCATAAAGCGCGTTAAACTTTAAGCAGGTTACTGAATTTTTTTTAATCACTTGCCTGTGTCTGGTGATGGGCGTGTAAACAATTTTATTGTATTGAATTTTCAGTATTTTTTATATTTGCTTGGCTGTGAAGTGTTGCTAATGTTACGTTATGTTCAATTGAAGTATATAATTTTTATTATTGTGCTGAAAGTTATTATAAAATTGGACGAATCCATCGTTTCCTATAATCTAGTAGGTATTACCACCATTGTTTATGTACACGAATTTTGTCTCTAAACGCAGTGCAAATTGTGACATTAGTAAAATAAAATTAAAATTAAGTTAAATAAAATACTGTTAAAAATTATATTCAAGAAGTTTTTGTGTTCTCGTCAGATTTAATTATTTTTTGAAACTTTTAAGCAAAAATTGTAACAAGGCGTATGGTATTAATTATATTATAATGACACGCGAGTTGTAAGTATTCACCGCAGAAAAGCAGAATTACGGGATTATTAATAATAAATTCAAATGTTTAATTATCACTTTTTTATATATTAATCACTTAACACTGAATTTAATTTCACGGTGACATGTTTTATTTAAAAATATTGCACCCGATAAGAAATCTAATTCCATGTTGTATTTATTGTAGTATATATTACTAAATATGTATATATTATCCGGCAGTGTAATGTCTCTAACGTTCGGATGCTAACGTACAACGTTGTTTCAAATATATTTATCAGTCCCGTAAATCCCGCAATCCTGTCCCGCATCACTGATCCCGCGAAATGCTTGCCATTTGGGGCTTTCATTATTTGTATCACTGAATAGTAGTAGGTACTGTGATTCCTGGACGCTGTTAAGATCTCTAACTCTCGAATATCAAGTGTTTTTAAGTATTTTTTTTGTTTTCTGTAACCTTATGCGTAAATAATATCCATTTAAGATTGTTATTGCATTTTTATTTAAATACGTATCAATACTACGGCCTACGTGTTACGTGGTCGAGGCACTTCTTTGAGAACTGTTCAGTTAATTAACTTGATTAAAGACACTAATCAGATATTACGAGAAAAATTTTCCATATTCAAATAATAAAAAGGTCGCCCACGGCTACCTGACCCCCACTAGCCCGAGTCTCTGCTCTTCATTAGGACACATAGATATGATTTGCTTTAAAGTGAACGAATATCAAGTCGCACGACAATGGCGGAAAACTGTACATAATAAGCGCCTGCGCGTAAAGCATAGATGACTCCTAAGATGGAGCACGCATGTATAGTAGTCTATTCACCCTGCTTTTGTAGAGTCCTGGGTTGTATGTGACAGACGCCGGCGGGTGTTCCACTCCTTGGCCGTCCGGATAAGAAAGGTTGAACTAAACCGTCTCGTTCTGGCGATAGGAATATCCACTAGATTAGGATGGTGACCTGCCCTTCGTCTAGATGTCTAGGGATCGCGGCCGAACGCTAGCCTATCATATGATAAAAAAACTGTCCCTAAAAGAGAAGGACAAAAACTTATAATTGCAATCAATACTTATCAGTTTATTTCTCAATCTATTTCAATCACAGTTTGTTTAATCTTACAGCTAGGAGCTCGTTCACAGCAACAGGTGTTAAGACATTTATTATTACTTAATACATTTATTACTAATTATACTTATTATTCTCCAAGTCAACGTAAGGATAAAGATATGTTTAAAATTAAAGATACAGTCGAAGATTATTAATTGTAGGACAATTACATATTATATTTAACGGATGTGAAGTTAGCGGCGGTGTGGTGCGGATCCTTCGTCAGATATTGACGCTCTGCCTACCTCAACACACGCACGCAACCGCCCGTCGAACTTGCCTCATGTGCACAACTGTCGCACATTTAACCATATAATCGCGTGAAATGGTTTTGAGGCGAATAATGTCCGTATTGTTCGAATAAGGAAAGGAGAAAAGAAACCGAGTTGCCTGTAGTATTTTTAGAAGTGTCAGAACTATAGAAGAATATTTTTCTTTAAAACTTTCACAGCGAATAGTGCCGGTCGTTTAGTGGTAGGTTTCATATGACTACGATTATATTTTTGCGAGACAAATATGACAATATCCTCTTTAATATCACCGCTAAGAGTCGCGGTACGGAATATACTTAGCCTAAAATAATCCTATCAAGGGTGAAGGTTTATGACACTTGTACAATGTTGCAAGTTTATATCCTGCAATATGAAGTGCTGAACGGTTTGAAGACATCTTCTATATATGTATTAGCTTTATATTCAACTAATGAGTCAACTACACATCACGAAAATGTCTTAAAACACAGCTTTAGCTATCATAAAGGCATGACACGTTGTATTCTAATCGCGCAAACAATAGGGCAGTCCAGTGTGGACGTGTCCGAATACCGTGGGCCCAGCGTTCCCAGATTATGCTCAATGTCTGGTTTATATTTCCACACCGCTCTTGGAGGGTCATTATGTACACCATACTAAAACTATCACATTTTCGCTTCATTTACACATCATATACTACTCTGCCAACCCCCTGGGGGGTTACAGGCGTGATATTGCTTTTTTACATATGCAGTACCATATACAAATAAAAAATATACACATATATTTTTATACAAATGTGTCAGAAATGATTCGAATACCCCTTCGCCCGCAACACATGGCTTTTTTAATACAACTGTCTTAATAACATAAATGGTTCACATTTTATTTCCATATTTAAAATTAAGCAATTATTATCCTATTTTATTTTAATTATACATTAAATAAATTGCAACTAAAGGGACGGAAACAAACGTGAAAGTCAACTTAAAAACAAATGAATGAAATCTATATAAATAAATAAAAAATAAGTATACAAATAAAGGCAATATTGAAAAGATAAAAAAATAAATTACTATTTTAATTACTCGCGTCTTTAGACGTAAGTGAAAAGGTATTGATTATGTCGCTAACGGCAAACAAGTACTGAAAATGAACATAAAATGCTAATAATATTAAATCCCAATGAACAACATATTGCAACCTAATGAAAAATATATTGCGTCAAAATGAAGAATATGAGCGTCAGCAAATTATTTTCAACAATCGTGTGTATTCTTCTAGTTAACTGCAGAAATTCGTGATCATTTCCGAAGACTCCCACTTGTGGCTGAGGAATTCTAATAAATATATATATTTCAAATAAATAAAAGTCTAATCTATCCTTTATAAACTACTACTAATGGCAAATTTTTTACTTAACTATAGACTTAGTTCCTTCGGTCGAAGGTCAATAAGCGCGTCAGAATTTTGTGATGACCTGCTTGGTGTGACCATTTTGAACAGGCGGCGGTGTGGCCAGCGTGCTGTGCCGAATGCCATAGAAGAAGTAGATAGCGTAACCTGCGGACGGAATACGCTATTGTAATTATAAACTTCATAATTCCAAATATATCAAAATTGAGTAGGTACTTGTTCCAGACTATTCGATGAGCTTATTAATGATATTATATTATGTGGATCTCAAACTTTCTATCGCTTGTATGTGTTGAAAGTTAATCGTTTAGCGTATTCTATATCTACTTTATTTTGTTGTTTTGAATAGTCGGTAGAGATCATCTTTCGTTCGTGTATACTCCAAATGGTATTAACGACAACATGTTGTAATGTGAGAGTAGCGTCAAAAGACTCACCCAGCACGAGCCATATAATGAAGCGCACCCAGGTCTGGTAGTCAAGCTGCACCATGAGGTACACGTTCATGCACACGGACAGGAAAGGCACCAGCGGCACTAATGGGACCTGATCGATAATACACAGATACACATCACGTCCTGACAGACAACTTCAATATATTGTTTTAAATGAAACAAGCATAATATTGATTCTTAAAAATGTTAAATGAGAAGTACGCATATTGAAGTCCCAAAAACCTAAACAAATAGTGCGCATAATACGGTGTCAAGGAGGCTAAATGAGTAGTGTGTATAATATGGAGCGCTGACGGTGAAGGAGAGGTGGCGCACGCTGCGGCGCGGCTGGCGGTAGAGCACCAGCAGCAGCAGCAGCAGCAGGGCGGCCAGCGCGCCCAGCGCCGCCGCCCGCCCCGCGCCGCCCGCCCAGGTCAGCAGCGCGCACGTGGCCAGCGCCACCACGACTGCGGCAGGAGACGGCCGTCACTTATATTTGTATGGAAGAGTTTCAGCACCCTCTTCACAGTTTTTTTTATAAAACTGTGACGTTGGCGCTTTAGTAGGCATTAAATATTGGGCAATTTAGTGGGAAAATAAATAAGACATACGATAAACGGAAAGAAGCATTGCGTGATCTCCTAACTTTTTTTGGAATAGTTAATTTTATACCTAGAATTATAGAACATGTGATTCAGCATTTAATGTGAAATTATAGCTACTAAACGGCAGACAGTGTCCTATGAGTGTTCGACTGTCCTATAAGACAGGCAACAGGATTTACCTGACAGAAAAGGTACTGAATATAAACAGCTAAAGTCCCCTGACGCCTGCAGACCTGTACTTACAGAATATGAAGATAGTGCATTT
>DWME01003159.1:0-18966 GCA_018244795.1 Parelbella ahira ahira | reverse complement strand
TAAATTGACCATTTCCTTTGCTATATCAACAATTTCTTTAGTTCCACCAATGTTTATTTTTGTTGCTACTGCAAGAGGGTCGTCAAACCTGTGAAAGTGATAATATAAGGGATTGACTTCTTGACGAGTTATAATCGTTCTTATTAGATAACAAGCGATCTATACGTATAAGTATACCTGATGCTGGCAACAACGTGAAAGACAATGTTCACATTGTTGATAAGCACATTTCTGTCTTCCTCCGATAAACCTAAAATTAAATATCAGTGTAGGATTAATATACACACATTTCGCTACAAAACAATTTCAGAGACACGACGTTCAGTAATGAAAAAACGACGCAGAAGAGAGTAGAGAGTAGGAGTGAACACTTTAGGTAACCCTACAACTAAGACTGACTTTATTTAGAACAAAAGCTAATGAATTCAGAACAATCTAAAATAACCACATATAGCAAGAAAAGTTATCTTAAAATTTAGCTTAAAAAGCAAATAATTCTTTGAAACATAAACCTCAATAAAGCAGTCGAACCTTGTCATTAAATTAAGTGATGTCAGTATCCAATTTACAGTTGTTATAATTAACAATTACAATTTGAAATCTACTTTTAAACTGTAGATGTTAATCTAATACTTGCAGGCAATAATCACTTCAGTTAAATTTCATGACAAAGTAATCACATGCACTTATAGACTACAAGCAATCTATTAAACTGAGCAAAATCACTCGTAAGTATGCAGTAGATACACAAACGCGACGTTTTTCTTTTTTTATGAGTATGTTAAGAGGTCAGCCATATCTTAGGTCTTACTTTATACGTTCATGGATATCCGTCAAGCGATTAGGACAACACTACAGCAAGGCATGGTTGGGTTTCTTCACCTTGTTTTCCTTCCTCTCTACTGCACCTGATATTTTACTGTTAAGCAATATGTGCCTACCTAGAGCTATCTCGGTGGCATCCCCACTTATAGCGTACACTTTCGATTCAAAAACTCCTTTTTTTTCCTTTCGTAGACGGTCAAAGCACTGCAATTAATTGAAAGAAAAATATTATTATGTGCTTTGTAAATGCACACGCGAATCTGGGATCTACATGATACAACGGATCGAACTGAAAATTGTTGGCCATGATCCCTCTCTCTCACACACAGACGCACGCATTCACAAAAGCACGCTCGCACACACAGAAAAATACACACACGCCCAAAATGGACTTAAAATTTAGCCGAAAATAGCATAACTTTATAAAATAATATCCAGAAATGTACAAAGAATTGTTCTATCTCCAAATGCGTGACTCGAGTATGAGGACTGTTATTATATAATAGACAATTTGATCACATTTGGGCAAATTACCGTAGTCTAATTAAGGAGTAAATATATTGAGCAAATTAATTAAATCGATAGGAAATAAAACAGGATGGTTTGTATTCAAATCGTTTAAACAATTACAAGCAAGTTCGTAAGAATTTCAGAATAGTTTGCGAAACGAAAAGTTTAATTTATGTTCTTGTTACAATAAACGATAGGTACGTCAAATTCACAGTTTAATGTTCATTGGGTGTTAAATGATTGATACCTGAATAATTTACATTAAAACAAAAAACGTATTGAAGTAAAAACCATTACTTTTAATTTTTGTATATACTTTTGTCCTCTTTGGATTTTTTTAAAAAATGTACTTCCATTAATACATTACTCATTTAACGTAATTGAATTACAGAACAGTATTGTAACCGATTATAATTCTGCAGCCAGTCATAAAACCAGTAGTATATACATGAATAACGTAAGCCCCTTCTTTTTAAACGGTTTTTTATACAAAAGTGTTACTAACAGACTTTAAAAGTTCAAATATAACGGCAACATTAGGTACTATTTAGATATATATCCCAAAACTTACGGGAATTGAATATAAATCAGCCAGTCTCTCCTCAGGCCGCACTCCTCTTTTGTTCCTAATCAGTAGATATATCTTGTCCAGTTCGGTACACGAGTAGAGGAGTTTCTCTATCAACACTTTACCCATAAAACCTGCCAATGTTATATTGTTAAAATAGAGTATAAACTTAAACACATTACGCTCCTCACCATCATCATGCTGATTTCGTTATATTGCTGTCAGCCAAACTGAATCATCTATTTAATTTAATAATTATCCTCATGCTGATTCATCTGAGAATCTTTGTAACACAGATCTGTACAAATAGTCTGTGAGCTAGCAAAAGATTTTCAAGTCCAAGTTTCTCTCGGGCGATAACTGGTAAAATGCCTGAGAGACTTATATCATGAAGGATTGTGAACGTCAGCTGGGGTTCCGTGGACCGGTTGAACAGTAGTAGCCTCCCACGCACGTGATATTAAAAATATTTTTAGTCATTTCCTACCGACTGAAATTTTATCAGATTGTAGCTAGCCCAATATCTTAAGGAAAAAATCAGCTGTTTATAAAGTAGTGGATTATACGTCAACTGATCACGTGAACATGAAAAAATATAGATGTATAAATTCAGTGATTTCCTCCCAATTGAAAATTTGCCAGATGATACTTTATATGTTATTGTGAATAACTAAAAATGTCTGCTGGCTATATCTCAGTGGAATGATTGTCAGCTCATACCCTAAAGGGTGTAACGCAGGAGCCAGCAGGGAGTGTCTATTGCTCGTATATAAATATAGTAGGTGACGAGTATTCTCTGATCATACGGCTACCTCATTTTATTTATTACTTACAGGATCATATCAATAATGAGTATAAAAATTTGCATACGGGAGGAAATCACTTCTTTGATGATATTAGGCATTACACTCTATGCGCTAAGTGAATGATATAATTTTGTTATAATGTTTCATTTAAATGATTAATTATTCCTTATAGCAAAAAAAAATAATGAAAAAAGGTGTAAATAAACTAATACAGTGGTATCGGCCGAGAAGAAATGTCTGACGAAATTGGCGCCCGGCTCACAGACCAATACTTGTTTCCAACATACTTGTGATATGTAGGTATTTATAGTTATTCTATTGATATAACTGTTTCTTATAGCAATAATGGACATATGTATGAATTAATGAATGAAACGATTAAGAAAATTTTACGCGTTACATAGCTCTAACGACTAGACCTCAGAGTATGGCCCTAACCCTCTCAATATAAAAGGAGACCCATATTCCAACGATGGAATGACAAATTGGTCGATTATTTTTTTTTTAAACCTCTAACAGCATTGTAATTTCACTATAAGACATTTTTGGTATTTACGACGTTTACGAATTGTCCGGTCTCTTCATAAGTCCGCCGAGTATACCCTCTATGTGGATGAATAACACGATACGAACACAATGGCCCGTATGTGTCCTATTAGGGCTTAAAATCCATCAACCAAAATTTCATTACATTATGAGACAAAGCACATAGTATAATGAGCGGGGAATGTAGACACTGCAGTGGTAAAAAACAGGAGGAAGAGCAATCAAGAGCTTACCTGTTCCACCAGTGATAAAAATGGTCTTGCCTTTATAGAACTCTGGTATTGTTGGTAGATCGTCCGAAAAAGTATCTTCCAGGAAACCCATCCTAAGAATCAATTTGAATATTTGATTACTGATAAATAATAACGCTTCAAGCATATAATATTATACACATATACAAACGAGCGAACGTATAATATTTTTCAGTTGTAACCCGACTTTGAATCGGGCTTAAAATCCTGTGCGAAGTAAATCTGTATGGGAATATTTATAGCAAAGAGACTAATATTTATTGAATTCTAATCTAGACTTTTATAACTAAGCTAGATTTATATATGTATATATTTTTTAATTTTTTTATTTTAAATTTAAATTTAGATTCTTGACAAGCTAGATTTTTAGCGAGGTATTTTCCTTTGACATTAACAGATTTTTTTTCATAGCCTCTGACAATTTTGGACGGCATAAGGTTCAGTATTAGATAAAGTTTTTAAACTGCTAACTAATTGTAATGCAAAATTAGTTTGGTTGTGTTGTTTTGCTTAACCAAATTTATTTGGTTACACGTTAAATTAGAAATACATCAAAAAAGAGAAAACACACAGCGACTATCATTTAAATTTTAATAACGAAGATAATATAAACCATAATAGTACATGTAGATACCTAACTAACCATCGTTTTGATGTTAAGGTAACAAACAGTACTTACCCTTTTTCGTAAATTCCTATCGATATTGCTATTCCAACCAATGAAACTTGGTTACCTGGTTGACAGCTGAATTATGTTGATGACTTTACAGAACACTGCACCTGTTAACCGATTAAGTACTTGCCTCATTTCATATCAAAAAGACCGCTTACCATGTTGTCTATTCTCGTATAAACAGAACTTCTCATCTAAAGTAATGAAATAGTTAAACTATCTGTTGTTCTATGAAATTCAACCGTTAATTATTTCTCTTGCTTATATCCCGGTAATTATAAATTAAATTTTCTTTTCGTTATTTCTTTAAAATAATTTACCTTTTTAACTATCAACAGCAAATTACAAAAAGATATGATACTAATAGATTATAGTGTGCGTTGCAAACTTGGCAGTTATTGGCAGACTGTGACTTGCAGAATAATTGACTGCATATATATTCAGTGCTATTATTATAATTATATACGAAATCTGTACCTATTTTCTGCTTAGGTTTTCATATATTGTATATTCTAATTCACCTCAAGGTTCCCAATAATTACCATATGCTTATGTATCCGTGACTGTACGAAAATAGAAAATGTAAGGTATCACGCCCGTAATCCCCGAAAGGGTAGGCAGCTTATTGTGTGATTAATTTATAAACTAACTCGTAAGCTCAATGTGCATAGTAATTTCTTCTATTAATGTGTTCGCTTATCATTTTAATATAGAACATAAATTAGTACGTGAATGTAGGTACCTAATATCAAATTAACTTTATAGTAAATCTCATAAAGATTTCGAAAATTTTAAATTTTGTGCACATCTGTAAAAATAAAATAATTATAATCGACCCATTTGTTATTTTACTATTGGTATATGACGCTTCTTTCATATTGAGAGGGTTAAGGCTATTGAAAGGGTTAAGCTTATTGACTTGAATGTACTTATTTAATTTTTTTAAATGCTCGTAAGAAACCTGCCGAAATGATAAAATAATATCAGGATTTTGCAATATTAATACTGTGAACAATACCACAGATTTTATATTTAGCATTGTTTTGTTCTATGTTGACATTAAATTTCGTTTACTCAAATTTGTTACAATTATCAATCCTATGGATACATAGACTAGCGCTAAGCAGCAAGGTTTTATTTATAGATAACTCAAAAATTGAACTCGGAAACAATAAACTTAACGGAACGCTATATAAGAAGCGCAAAAGAGTAGAGGACTAAGGATATTTCCTCGTGGGACACCAAATGCACAATATATTGCTACTTCGGTTTGTAGTTAAGTATAAGTAGGATTTTAAAACTGAATACTTATCGTAGACAAAAAAATTAAAAAATTTATAACAATCAACTAATTTATAACCCAGGTAAATGCTAGTTAATTTACTTCATTATGTTGCAACCTTTTTATTTATATATATATGTATTTATAGCTAGTTGATACTCGTCCGTTCCACTACACGTAAAATAATTGTATTACATTTGGGTTCACAGCTTGGTAGTCGAATCGAAAATTGTATAGAATTTTTTTGTTCACAATCTATTAATTCAGAAAATAAGTCAGTCAGAATATCTGTCATTACAAAGACTTTCGCATCACCTATGAGGTAGTGTGTAGTGTAATTCGTTCCCATTATTTTACATGGCGGGTTAAGTCTTAATTTGAATCTATCACTGACTCTTTTTCTTGGGGTTGAGACACTAAAAATGTTACATTTTCTTTATTTTGCTTTACATGGTCATCACTAATATCAAAGGAGATCCACGGGTTGGCATTGGTGCCTTGCACTGCACCTACCGATAAAGAGGTTACTATCTATATAACCAATTCCACATTGGTGGCATATCACTATCAATATTATAGAAAACACTACCATGGTCATTGCGATGAAGATTTATGTGGTATCATTTGGTTGACAAATTATTTTCGCATTATTGAGTGACAGACTATGTAACATATGTCATCTAGGTGTAAGTTAAATAGAGTAGGGCCCAAGATGTTTCCTTGTGGAAAGTCAATGGTTAAGATTGGAAATAAATGAGAGAACTAGAGATTCTGGAATACTGTTTTCTAATCACTGGTCATTTTTTTACAAAAACAATTTGAAGAATTACACCTTATAATTTTCTTCTCTAAATTATGTAGAAGAATCGTAACGAGGAAAGAAGAAGAGTAAACGTGTCTTGCAGTGGAGACCACGTCTCCGTAAACGCCACGTTGCGCGCCCTCTAGCTAGGTGGAGTGACTATATACGTAGACTGGCTGACACCGGTTGGATTCGAAGAGCTGAAGATCAAGCTCAGTGTTAGGTATTGGAGAGGTCTATGTCCAACAGTGAATGGGAGTAGCCTGATAATGATGATGATGATGATAGTTAATATGTAGTTAGAGAGCAAATTTTGTCCGCCTACCAACTGCTTTATAGTATATTTATTTAATTAAGACATACCAACAGTATAGTATACAACGCATACATATATATATTTATGCTAAATGTGAGTAATACTTTTTCAGGGATCAAATTTATGAAACATAAACAGAAAGAACAATTAATTGTATGTACAAAAAAATATTTTTTTTTGTATATACAATTAATTTTTTACAAATTTGACTGCCTCGTTGGTCGAGCGGTTGCAAGCGCGACTGCCGATCGGAAGGTCCTGGGTTCAAATCCCAGGTCGGGTGCTGTTGGATTTTCTAATTTAGAATTTCTAATAGTGACTCGAAGTCTGGAATTGTGCCCGGTGTATGGCAATAGGCTCACCACCTATTCCATGGTACTTAAACGTAACTGGTGAAACGTGGGGGTGTACTACACTTCTCTGCCTACCCATTCGGGAATTACTGGCGTGATGTAACGTTTTTTTATAACCATTGAATAGACTTCCAGTACTACCAGACGGATAATTAGAAAACAGCGGTGTAAATATAGCTGATTTACAACAGCTACGTGTCCTAAAGTTGATTTTTTATAATTATCATTTAATTTATTTTCACAGAACGGATATGTGCATGCAGCTAAATATGTTCCATCTATCATTGCTCATAGGAGTTTGCAGACACTAAACATATTTGCTGGCTATCATGCTGATTCAATTCTTCTGCTTTTCCTAACAGACACTGATGAACAGACACTGAATAGAAGTTAAATATGCATAACCAGATTATGTTGACACAAACGCAAGACATTATACCTATATTCTGCGCCATTGATTGAAATTCATAAAACAGACAGCAGGCATCTTCCATCCAAAATTGACAGGAGTTATCGTTCTAGGATTTTCTTTCGTTTTCCAAAATATTATTTTTTTCAACATAGGTATATGGCAGAATATTAGTGAAATCTTATTCAGTAAACATTAGTTAATACCAATTATTTGATACGAAAAAAATTGAAACAATGGTACATTAAAACAACATTAATTTTTTCGTGCATTTCCTATGTAGTTTAGTTTAGTTTTTCTGGCACAACTTTGCATACGCAAAAGGTTATACACCCAAGTTTCTAGTAAATACATACGTTTAATAATATTTTCGATGGTTCAATTTTATATTAGGCAATTATTAAATAAAATACTTTAAATCTGGATAGCTTTGTTGAAGCAATCTATACTTATAGATAAGCAGGTTCAGGCACGGTGAGTTTTTGAGAACGGAAACGGTAGCATCTTTTTCACATTACTGTATTTCAGAAGACCCCTTAAGTAAATGAATATTAAGGGTGGATTTAAACATTTCGTCAAAATATGATTACTAAAGCATATCCCTACATTAAAATAACGCAGTGGCGTCTTATACATTCAGGCTCCTCCAGGAGTACATAATCATTTGGCCAAAAAGGAAAAAACAAGTTTCATTAATAGAATGAGACCTACATATATACTAACTAGACTGATGAAAACTGATAGTCCTATTACTACATTCCTAATCAAGATTCAGCAGAGATATATAGATAGCAGCAGTCTCTTATGACTGCCTTCGTTTACTATTCTTATTATTTAAAAAATATTAAAGTAAAACTAACCTGCCAATCTGCGAGCAATGAGGAGCGTCCGTGCACACAGCCGCGCGTTGGAAGATGTGCAACCAGGAGGACGAAGGGGGGAGCCGCTCCACTGGGTCCGGCGGCTCGGCCATCTTCCACGCCTGGTAGTCAGCATTGCCGATGAAGTAGCCACAGAGAGCTGAGGCAATGACGAGGAGCACCAGCGATAAAATCACCAGTTTTGTCTTCAGTTTAGTCGGTCTGGAACAATAGACCATATTGACCTGATTACCATATGCCATAATAAATATAATTTACTAACTAAAATGATACAAAAATACCAAAAATATGTTTTATATTCGACAACACAGCGCAAGCGACATTTTCCTCTAATATTAGGCAATACTGTTTTGCTTTAAAACGTCATTTCATTTTCCGCAAGGCAATAAATTTTCGTTTCTATTACAAGCAAAGCAAGTATATAAAAAGGCTCTGAGAATGATTATTCTAAATAAAGTTTTTCAATGAAAAGATACATGCTACACTGATAATAGAAATACAATTATTAATTGCGCAAATAATAATCTTTTCGACGCTTATGTAAAAGTCAGCATTCGCCAATATGGGTTCCGAATTGAACATCATAGAAATCTTCGAATATTGTTAAAAAACAGGATATTTTTGTTTATGACCATAAAGAACTGAATTCGTATTCGATATTAACACCATTACTTACTTAGACGGATAATCAGTGTCGTCGTGTATGAAATTACCATGTAAAATAGCAAATCTATTTATTGGTGATACTAAACGTATCGTATCCATTGGAATATCATCTACATGAGTGCTCAGAAAGTTTCTCCTCCTCAACGAGCGATCCATTTTTATTTACATATGTATAATCACCACAATCACGTAAAAGAATCACTTTAGACACACAATAACAACATAACCTAAACACTTGTTACATTTACGCTTGAACTTCGGCTATTTCAGGCGTCAAGAACACTGTTTGTGGCGATACGGACAGGCGGAGTCTGATTTAGAATATTATATCATAGCAAACCGTGTAACCAAATCATAGAATACACTTTAGAGGCGTTGTACGTGAACTGCAGGCTGTATGCAGTGAATTTCCTTGCGGGTACGTGAAAATCAATAACCTAAACAGCTGTTTTCCTCCGTCTTCCATAGACGTGTCGTTTCCCCAAGCTTTCGATAGATGGCGGTACTTGGTGTAACTTGTACTTTTACGCTATTCTGATGCTTTTAAGATAGTATTAAACTACTTCAATATATACCATTAGGAAGACAATGAATATACCTATAAAAAGATAATCATGTAGAATTGTATTCTACCTTATTATAGTTAATGAAACTCCTGATATTCATTATACTTTGTTTGCTATTATAAATTATCAGGCGGTTTTGCGGCGGTTTTTTTCATCAACATATTATGAATTGTGTTTGGAATCGTATTATGAACTGTTAACTTTCCGTCTAAAGTATCTATAATTATTATTAATAATAGTTACTTATAACCGATACATAAATCAAATTGTTTTCAAGAGTATTCGTGTACGACCTCAAAATCTCCACTGTGGTAATTAACAAAAAATCAAGGTAAAACATTAATTAAAACAATCGTATATTACATGAGTTACAATTAACAGATGGCATGTGATGAAATTTTAAAAATCCCTTATCAGACAAATTCGTGAGCACACAGATCATAAGATATTAAGATATTATTACTTCGGAGATAAGACACGTACGGGTGATAATAAGATAAGTTACGTGTCCTACGCGATCTTATTGAAGACGAGATTCGTGTTCAACTGTAGAACAATGGAAGGAGGGATGATGATGATAATGACGGTCATATGTTGTATGTAACGCGTGGTGTGTACGTAGTCGGAAATAATACGATTTGGAATTCGGTTGTTATTAGAGATACAATGACAATAAAAGACCTGTTGAAGTTCAATCACGTTTCGATCGAATTCAAGAATGAATATACTTCACTGGCTGATGGGGGAGTCAGTCTCCAGCACCGGAGTGCGTGTATGAAGAGAGTGGAGAATTTTGAAGAAGCAGGCAGCAAGTTTCCTAGCAAAAATAAATTAAAAATTTTGTACGGAAAACGTTCGAAATTAAAATTATGCAATGAAAAGGAAGTGTCAAAAAAAATAGCAGAAAGCAAAAGAATCCTCATAAACAGCCGCAGATTCAAAATCCTAGAACTGTTTCAAGAGGTTCTTCAATAAGAAAAAAATATAATAATCAAGTATAATATAATGATAGTAAGGTTGATAAGATAAAGGTGGAGTGACGATATACGCAGAGTGGCTGGCAGTGGTTGGATGCGAAAGAGCTGAAGATAGAGCTCAGTGGCGTGCTATTGGATAGGTCTGTGTCCAGCAGAGGGCGGGAGAAGGTTGATGATGGTGTAAAATAGTGGTTATTGTCAAGGTCACGATAATTGTGATTGAAATCTTTTCTATAGCGCACAGCGACAGACATCAACAGGAAGATATAAAGTGCACTTCGTCACGTTCGCGTCGGTCAGCGATTGTCCGCGATGAAGATTGATGTGCGACGGCAACGAACTGGGGATCGGCTCCAGCGACAGAACTGAGTTGAACTGCTCAAATTCAAGGGCGTAAATTATGGTGTATATTATAACATGTAATATACACGTTAGTATATTTAAATAATAATACTTTGGAACATCTCCACACGCAGCCAACTATTCCCAATCTAAGCATCAAGAGTGCTTTTATGGTAACCAGACAACTGATAAAATACATTTTCTCACATAAATATATGTATACTTATGATAATGTTTTACTGCTAACTTAAAAAAATGTTTACTTTTGATTGCCTCGTTGGTCGAGCGGTTGCATGCGCGACTGCCTATTGGGCGGTCCTGGATTCTAAAATTCCAGGTCGGATACTATTGGATTTTCTAATTTAGAATTTTTAGTAGAGACTCGGAATCTATATAGATCAGTGCCCGGTGTATGGCAATAAGCTCACCACTTAATCCATGGGACTTAAACGTAACTGGTGACACGTGGGGGTGTACTATACTCATCTACCTACTCCTTCGGGGATTACAGGCGTGATGTTACTTTTTATTATACAAGAGTTATACTGACTTAAAACGCAGATATACGCAGCTGATATACCTTCCACTCCACTTCAATTAAAAAATAATAATAAAAACAGCGTTGGAATTTGGTGAAAGTGAGACAGTGGAATGTGTTTTTACATTTATAGAAAAATTAACCTCACCCGCTTTGTTTTACTTACATTTAATTGGCTAGAACTTCTTAAAATAAAAATTCGTTATAGTTTTCTTTTTGCCTAAGATCTTATATATAGCCTAAATATTATATAGACTCTAGCTATATATTATATAGAGCCAGGCAACTCCTTGGATTGCTTCTAATATAACTCATAGCAGTTAACAATTAGCTGTTATCCGACCAATTATATAATTCGACTGTTTGATACGGATCTAGAATTTTAGTTAGAATGAAAGGGTCAAGACCACAATTAGCCACACTTATCAAATGCGGGTTGGCAGACTTTACACGCCTTAGAGCATTGTTTTCCTCTAAGATATCTAAGGTTATAATAGGCTTATTTGTCGAAATTTATTATTGTTGTTTCATCACGTCGGCTCCCTGCTTGGTCATGCAGAGAGCACAGACTGCCAAATATCTTTAACCTTGCAGATCTGATGCTCTTCATAAACACTCTTCATCTTCTAGGGTCAGGCTTTGAAAACTGTTATTAGGATATGCGACGATTATTAATAGCGGGTGATTAATAAGCATAATTTGAACTCACTATTCAATTTGCACCCGAAAGTACGACGACTCTGCCCCCAATGCGTCTGACGTTGCTTAAATGTTAACACTTGCAATTTGCAATATTGTGTAGTATGTTTTTATACGTGCTGTGAGCTTACTTTTGGCTGTTCTCTCGTCTGATGGAAAGGCATCGTGGACTCTACAGTGTAGCTTACGTGTCTAATAGATCCATATTCATGTCTACATTTGAAAAGTGTTCGTTTGTAATTTAAATGAAAAATACGTAATTACGTTATTCCATTATATGGTCATGTGAACCTAGAACGACGAAGCAAAACATTTCGTAGTAACCGAAGAAACGTTCGCTTGGTTTAAATCCCATGGAATAGGTGGTGAGCCTATTGCCATACACCGGGCACAATTCCAGACTTCGAGTCACTACTAGAAATTCTAAATTAGAAAAGTCCAGCACCCGTCCCGGGATTTGAACCCAGGACCTCCCGATAGGCAGTCGCGCTTGCAGCCGCTCGACCAACGAGGATATCAAATATAATTGATTCTTGTATAATTTTTTTTTAAATAAAAAAAACACTTATATCCTAATAAAATATGAGCTGCAGGTAATTATTTGCGTGTTATACCTGCGCGATTATTGTATGTGTACTCGATATATAATAGATGTTATCTATATAACTTGGGGGCAAGATATCTAAAGTAATTAATCTATATTTGTATTGGTTTTCAAATCGTAAATGTAACATCACGCGTGTAATATTCGAATGGGTAGACAGAAAACATCAGCAAAGGCGTCCAGAACACTCCTACGTTTCACTAGATACTTTCCACCGTGGAATAAGGGATGAGCCCACTGCCATAGGCAAGGCACAAATCCTTTTTGAAATTTGAAACCGTGAAAGTACTTACACTTTTTTCTATAATATAATAGTAATCTACGTAAATAGCTACGGTACGCAAACATGCTACCATTTTTGAAAGATAAACATTAAGAGTTCTATCTCAAATTGTTTAGCAATCTATCAATAGACAATTAACTAGATGATACAAATATTACAAATACAGAAGACAAGAGTCATGACCTACCTGTCGCTCCTGGCTTCTGGTAGCTTAATCAACACATGTCTGCTTTTCCGTCTTACGCCTTGCGCACCGGGTTGCTTCAACGAGCTCTGTCTCAATAACGTTTCATCGCACATTTTAACCACTGCACTAAATTAATTCACAATATCTATTACGTTACACAACGGACGTTAGCTGTTTAGTGATATAATTTTGACCGGCATACATATTTCAATTACCGCGCGACCTCGCACGTCATAAGTCTAGTCCACACTATGACATAACACGTTCAACTAGTTGAACAAAAACGGAAATGATTATTGCAAACGTATTAAATTTGATTTAACTACGCAAAGGACTCGACGTAGCGAGAACTGTGTTGAGTATAATGACGTATATAGATATATAATAGCCTACTTATATAGTGCTATATCGCTTATCAAAATTCACCCGTTACTATAAACAAGCGTTATATATAATTAGGCGTTGTTAAAATCAAGAAGGCGCTGGTAGCTTCACGTTATCATATCGGAAGTGATTTTCCAATGCTATCACTGTGTGTTATCATTATCACTTTATCACATTACCCTGACCACACGCAATCTGTGTGATAGAGTACCTAAAAAAGTAATCAGTTACATAAAACTGTACGCTACAGTGCTGGTGTTAATATTTTATGTGGTTTTTTTATTAGATTTCAATTATCGTTATTTTAACTTGTAAATACAATGATAGTACCGTAGCTTGTTGAGAGGTCTTACAACGGTTAAATATTTCGTTTTATCGGTAGTTCCGTTATTTTAGTTTAGTTTTTATAATTATTTGTATCCCTTTTCGTATTTATTTCCGATCGTCATTGATTTTACATAAACCGTAGCATTTTAACTTTTTTAAGTAAAGATCGTATGAAGATGCATACTTATGAATATTGACAATATAACAACGTATATACTCTTTAGTGCTATGAACAGTGTAATGACTTTAGAAGAAACACGTCACATTTAAAAGCATCGAGATATTTGACACTTATGGGTCTCTGTCTACCCGGTATAGGACCCGGCGTATAATATAAAAAAAACAATACTTTTTTTTTCAAACACAAAAATTACTCAAAATTATACTCGCACAATGTGAAGACGCCATTACATTGATGTCAATGAAAGTACGCTTGTTACGTAGACTATTAATAATTTCATTATGTTATACACGAGATAATCTGATAATCTGATATGCATGATACATAGATATACATACATACATGAATGGCGGGACTGAATGCATTGTCGCAGCCACTGAGCATCCTGCCTCGTTACGGTTAACAATTCCAAGAAATATCATCCATTATGTAAATTACTCTTGTTATGCTTATACCAAAACGTTTGATGGGATTTGTGTTAGAAATGCGTTAATGAAAATATTCAATGACGTTGTTTTCGCATGGATTCCACATTTAAACGCTCTCGTATGAGTCTTAGTAAAAACATATTAAAATACCAGCATGGTCTGCAGAAATTGTATTAACAATTTAATATTAAATTAAAGAGCAAAATAATAATGTTTATATGTGATTTCATTTGAGTCAACCAGTTGCATATAATTTAGTAATTATCGAGGAAAATAACTACTTAATTTAATTAATAAATAATCTAATACCTACTCATTCAATAACTAGTACTAATTAAATTTAGAATCAAAGTAAAAACAATTCCATGAATTAACGCCTCCTTGATATAAAAAACCATTAAACCGTTTTGGCATACTTCAAAGCATGTTAAATGAAAAGCAATATTCTGACCATTACAATGGTATGAATAACACTTAACACGTTACATGTAGGTAGGTAATATTGATATTTTTCGCCAATCACATGTTTACGAAGGAAAATGTCTACGTTGTAACATTACAACGTCATGAATTTATATTTTTCGTCAGTAAGCATAACATTACACAGTAAAGTGTAAACAGTATGCATTTTTGCGAACGACAAACATTATTATTGTTTTCTCGTTACGCTGACTAAAGGATATTTTTTAACAATGGCGCCTAGATTTCTGACATATTTCGAGAAATTAATACACTTATTAGGTCAGGACATATCCGTAACATGGTAAACAGAAGGTTTCCATTGCCAAACTCTTTATCATCGCAGACCTGACGCACTTCTGCATATTTACTATGAGACTTTAATAACACTATATGTGCGTGTTTCCTGTTAAATCATAGAAGTACTTTAAATCGCGTGAATACGCTCGTTAAGTCGCGTCACGCAATTCTTGTTAATGACGTATTTAACTGCGATACAAACATTAAAGAATTCTGCCGCGATAATCTAACTGTCGCCGGAAAATACTCCACATTTCTATTACAGTTAACTGTTCATGTCGCGAAGTTTATATAACTTGTAGACGTCAGGAAATATTGCACGATATGGTTGCAATTAACTTCCTCTCAAGGCTAGTTACAGGCACGTCACAAGGTAATTTTAAACGATTAGTTTTAACCAAACTGTAGGTAATTTAGATAAAATTTTAATCGGCCCTGTGAGGCGATAAGCCGTTTTATTTTTTACTTATCGTAGTCTTTTTTATTACTAATGCGTACATTTAAGATGTTTTATAATGTAAGAAATGACTACGTGCGTAATAATTGCTAATTATCTACAAAACAATAGTTTTAAGACAAAACTATTTTTTTGCGTTTATCATTTTTTTCTTTTGGCATCAAATGAAGTTTCAGCACTATTATTACTAAATTATATTTAAATAATAGTTTCTGTTAGCGAATAACCTGCACATGCAGGACAATTTAACAATAGCAGTCGTGGCAGCAAGACGAGTGGTTTTAAATATAATCCATAAGTTCTTAATTTTCATTGATAAAGCAAAATAAGCCTCAAGTTAATTGAATTCTCATTGAAAATCCAAAAGAAAACTTATCATTATACATAAAAATAGCTCCAAAATTAAAACAAATTAATTTTTCCAAACACACTAAAAGTATCTTTCCTTTTCACTCTACATATAAGAAAAGAACTATTAAACGAACTTTATTATCAAAATACGACTCTACATACAGCAAGGCGAATACTCATATCTTCTGACTCTACGTAGAGCAACGCGTATACTTCAAACATATACTATACAACAACGACAGTTCACCCACGTACATGTGTACAGATCGTCACGCGATACGTTATCACGACCCATCACACCGGAGCACGGCAAATAACTGACCGCATAATTCCATTCAAGTTAAACCAATTGAAATGACCGCTAGTTATCAAGAACCCAGACGCAGACTGCAACCGGCAAATCACGCGCTTATACATAAAATATAAAATACCGCAGAAAATCACGTGGTCATATCGACTATATTTTATATTTATGAATAAGGACACTGAGAAATGCTATAGAGATTATTATGAAAAAAAAATCGCAGTCGAACAAGAAATGTAAAGGACATAAAAATAGTAACAATATTTTGGGTATTAAGAAAACCTTATTGTATTTAAACTATGTCACTATGTATATTACAGAAAACGCTCGAAATCATATCGATAATATTTTATAAGTCTAAGGACGTCAATGAAATGCTACAAAGAATGTTATATGTATAAATAAAAAAATGCTTTCGAGCAAGAAATAACAAGTGTATAATAAATTTGTAATATTTGGTATTTTTTAAAAAAGCCAATAGTATTTTTTAATAAAGTATAATTTATGCTATATGTCTTATACATACTGTTGTTAAAATAACATTTTATTTATTTTAGTTTTGATTTGAATACATAAATTTTAATATTTTCCTTTCGTTCCTCCTGTCATCGATCACAATCATATTCCTACACTGACTTATTCACACGTTGTACATCAACCCCTGTCAATGGTGATTGGTATGAATGAAAATGAAAGGAGCGAGGAGGAAACGAAAATGAATGAAAGCGAAAATGGGCTGTAGCAAAACATGAAATAGAGAAATGCAGTTAATGTGTAATGGAAACTTGAATTTCAGATATCAGGTTACGATGATGTATGTAATATAATCGAAATGTTCCATTTTGAAAAGGGAAACGGGTGTGGTTCGTAAAAGAGTTTCTTTTATTTTAGTAGTAGTTTAAATTGTGCGTAACTGTGTATTGAGTAGTGATGATGAGGCTGATGATGGCGAGATTGATGATGGTGACGAGAATGATGATCATGATGAGTATGAGGACGAGGGCAAGAATGAGATTGAGAACTAGAATAATTATATTGAATATGAAGATTATAATGGTGATGATGTATAGGACAAGAACGAAACTAATTTACGTGGACTTAACAGTCGATACATATGTCAAGCTGAGATCAAATTTCTTTTTGATATTAAGCACAGATGTTATATTACTTCTGTTTAAATTAGAACCTCTGATGTATTTTAGGTATTGTATTTTAGTTTACAATAGCCTACAAATGATAATGCAGAAATTACTACAAAGTAAGAACAGATCTAGTGGATATACATCTGCACAAGAATCCTCAACTTTTTATTCCATAGCTACGAGTATAATGAAAGGATCAAACGAGCAGGCGGCATTTAATTCCAAATGGTCGAAGACGTTACATCCAATTTAGAAGAGTCTATTAGTATCAGTGAGTTTAGTTCATATTAGTTATTAATAAGGTCGTTGATATTAATTGATAATAGGGTTGTAGGACCGTTGTTATACGTAAATTTAGTTCGCATAGACATTTCCGTAGACATTCTAATTATTCTTTGTTGTGGACGACAGGTGAATACAGTGATATCAAAGTTTAAAAGCGTTCTTTGCAATACCTTACACAAGTGTACAATAATTACAAAATATTATGTCACATACAAAACAGAGTAAAAATTTGTATTTTATTTCTTTTAATCGTTCTATTTCAAATCATAAACGTCGCTGGTGAATGGCGGGAGATCCCTTTTCAAGGAATACAGGCGTGATTTTGTGTGATGTTGCTTTTTTCCGTTTATTTAAAATCGGTTACAAACACGTTTTTAACCCTGACAAGTATAATTGTCGTTTCTAGTGTAAATGTCAGTCTTTAGACTCAATCACAAGTTATTTTAATAGCAATTGTTTCGCGATAGGAATCATTTAGGCAATGGTACTTACTGCCTTGTGCGAAGTATATACGCGTTATATTATCATCCTTAAATCCACTAAAATTGTCAGTATTGGTTTATGTGGAACCATCAAATCTCTGTATTCATCATTATTATTATTATTAATATGTACTGTTTGTTTCGCATAACATTTAGAGGTCTGCGTACATTGCCATATTCTATGAAGGCCAACGATAGCAGTTTGCATTGATTTTGCAGCAATAATTTCCTTATTTTCCGCTGGAAAAAAATGCACGTTATTTATATCTAGCACCATAATTAGAACAGTTGTTCTTGTTAACAATGAACTCAGGTAATGTTTTTATACTTCTTACATTTCGTATTGTGAAAAATACAATCTAATTCAAAATTTCTAGTAGTGACTCGGAGTCTGGAATTGTGCCCGGTGTATGGCAATACGCTCACCACCTATTCCATGGGACTTACACGTAACTGGTGAAACGTGGGAGTGGACTACACTCTACCTACCGTGAGTGCCTACCCCTTCGGAGATTACAGGCGTGACGTTACGTACAATATATACTTAATTATTTAAAAATGTTTATACACGATAGACTAGGTATTCCAAATTGTAACAGATGAATATATTAAAAAAAAAGACATTGTTTATTGTGATTTGATGAGGAATATAAAATCAGGAGTTTATATTCACACTCGTGATTGATTTGATGAGCAATATTTCAGTGTGGACACGACATGAGTACTAAAGCAATATGTTTTACTTGAACTTTGTGCTGAAATCACATGTCTGTCATTTGACA
>DWME01003158.1:0-18967 GCA_018244795.1 Parelbella ahira ahira | reverse complement strand
TGCGACCTTTTTTGCAAAACTGTGTGTTAACAATATTAATATGTTAAAAATACAGCATGCTTTTTTTGTTTTAGAGTGTGTAATTTTTTTTAATCAGTCTCATTGGATTCTTACGTTTGATATGAAAGTAGAACTTAAAAAAGAAAGTAGGTACTAACTCGGATAACACATTATTTTTTAAGGTCTATCATTATTTTCTGTATCTCGAGTATTGGTAATAAGACTGGTATTAGTAGTAGACTTTTTAGTGTATTAGTTGTAAAAGTGTTCACGTCATAAAATTAAATGAAAACCTACAGTGGTGTTGGCAAATTAATCGATTCCAGTGCGACACCTTCTTGCATAAGAGACATGAGACAAAAGAGACAAGAGACAAATTATGTTTAAAAAAGCGAAATACTTTTAGGCATTTTTAATTATACGTTTACACATCATATACAGGTTTGACTGCGGAATATTTTTTTTTACCGTTTTCAGCACAAGAGGCGGTTTTATATACCTACTCGTAGCTGTTATAAATTTTATCTATTTCACATAAATATTTATTGTATTGTAAGAAAACCAGTAATGAATTAATAAATTTTGAAACTATACAAAAAAATGAATCAAAAATAAAATTTTCACATTTTCCATATTTAAAACAATAGCCTGTAGTTACTTTTATTTAATAATTCTAAAAGAGTAGGTACATCTGTACGATTCCTAAAGATCGTAATTCTGTAAGATTGTTAAATAAAAATTCCATCTTGATTATTATTGTCACGGACTTGTTACTATGACCTCAATTTCGAACTGAAGCTAAAATTTGCAGCAGAATAGGCAAATCAGATCAATTTATGGCAATCGCGAGGAAAATTGTGAATTGTAGCTGACGTAATTCAATCACAGAAGTCATTCGTAAGGAAATGTGGCAGGATTCGAACAGGAGATGAGAAACTTGCAATTTTGCATTCCACCTTAAGTCGAACCGTCCGGCTCCGGTGATAGACGCGACGTTGCAAAACGATGTGCAAAGTTAAGCAGCTGAAGCTTTGGTCCTCTACGTGACCGCCGTTGGAGAAGTTCCACGTATGAAAACGTGCTGCATATTGCAAATAAGTAAGCGAATACAAATTATATTACTGATAAAACATTTACATGTTTTAAAATGCATTGAATTAAATCTCAGGTCCGTTGTTTATGATCATACTATCAATTTCAGAAAATATTAGTCTGTGTTTACACGGTAGCTGAAAGTGGACCGTATATACTGAGGATGTTCTTTAACAAAAAAACCTCAACAACTTTAAAATGTACTTAATTTACGCCCCTAGTTTTTTGTTAAATTTAGGTATAGATTCCACAAGAAACTGTTACATTCGAAAACAGTAACATCACGGCCTTAATCCCCGAAGGGGTAGGCAGAGGAGTGTAGTACACTTCCACGTTTCACCAGTTACGTTTAAGACTCATGGAATGAGTGGTGAGCCTATTGCTATATACCGGGCACAATTCCAGATTCCGAGTCACTACTAGAAAGTCTAAATTAGAAAACTCCAATAGTACCCAACCCGAGATTTGAACCCAGGACCCCGCGATTAGCAGTCGCGCTTGCAACTACTCGACCAACGAGCAAGTCATTCAAAATAAAATAAAGGCTTGCTTTAATGACAAACAAGACAAATCTGTGTATTAACACAGTTGGTTCTTATCCTCTACATTTACATTAAGAAATCAGGGTAACACCACATTCGTGTTACAGACAATCAGTCATTTAAAGTGTACCATGTAATGTTACAAGGTAGGATTTTTTATGTCACAGTTTTAGCATCAATCTTGTTGCGTAAACAATGACACGCACTACTTTGACGGACGTGTCAAAGTAGTGCAATTACTATATAGCAACACTAACAAAAATGACTTCATGGACATATGTATGAAAAGCTTCGCGGAACGAATACTGTTGTAGAACAGAATTTAATCTGGAACTCTATAACGTCTTGTCATGAATATGGAGTAAAAACAATAAAGTAAAAGAATGCTTTCTAAAATCTAAAAAAATATATTGATGTTATGCGTAAATATAATATTTATACCAACACGTAGAGACCAAACTGTAATATAGCTCTCAAAATCATCTGCACTTACTTCTCTTTTGGTCTGTCTAAATAAGTTTATTTGACGTAATTATCAAACAAACCTAATTGTCATTCATTTTTGATTATTATTTGTCATTACTGTGCGGTCTCTTATTCTGTGTGTTTCCCGAAATATATGCCACCAAAATTCAATCAAAGTTTTTGGTCACAGTAAGATATCGCGGTAACTTAGAACTTAAAATAATTTTACAGTCATAACAATATTAAAAATCATTACATGTAGTAAGGTCGCATTTAAGTAAGAAAGTATTTCCAGGCAATATTAACTAGTTTTAAATAAAAATATTACATGCGCTTTCGAAAAGCTTAAACAGGTATCTGTATATGAGAATACGTTCTTTATAAATCATATACCAACTGGCGTGGCTAAGTTTTATGGGATATAAAACGAGTAACAATAGCGCATACCCTTGACCGGTAGGTAATAAGAACAGAAGAACAGAAACATAATGTTCATACCGCCCATAACACTGTTCTTGAATAGGCTGTTACTTTAAGAGCATTATACGTTCTGTTTTTATATGATTTATATGAATCAATAAATCACAAATCTATACAGGTAACCGTAGAAATGCCATCGCTTTATCTGCCGGGAAAGTGTATAATATAAGTTTCTGATGCAGTTTTGAATAGATTTACCTTAAATGAATTTTATATATGAATCAACAAGAATGAGTCATGCGGGTAAGCATAGAAATGTCGCCGTTTTATCTGCCAACAAACAGTTAGCGAAAACTTTAGCGAAAATTTAAAGAACAAGGTGTAATATTTCAAATAACAAATACTAAAAGAAATTCGTAGATATACAAGGACGAAGTTCGTGAAGAACTTTAATGATTAATGTTACTATGCTGATGACTAGGGTGTACTGGAGTTCGGATTGTTAAATATCTTGGTAGATCTTCATATTCGGCGATCTGATCCCAAATTAGGCGGAAGTTGTAATAGGTATGTATTACCCAGAAGGCTATGAACTATTAATTATGATTTTCTTTTTATATTAGGCACAGAACAAATATATGTTCTAATAAGAAAAAAATTGTGGGAGTAAAATCAACCAACCAACAGGCCAGAAATTGGGCATAAAATATATTACTTTGTATATTAGTCATGTGCAATGGCAAATATTTTTGAATTTAGAGTATATAATGTGGAAATGTGGAATGTGTAAATCCCTACATAATAAGGTTCGTGAGATAAGCAAATGTAATTTCGTTAGATATTACATATGGATACGCACATTCTAATGATATGGACCTGTTTGTTTTTTTACCTAATTATCTGCTATACCTTATCTCCAATTAATTATGTATGAAATATAGCATAACTCAACGGACTTTATATAGTAATAACAAGATAATAAAGTAAAAGTAAGTCAAAGTAATTTAAATCGATCGCTGACATACTTTTGGTTTTTAACGCATGGAAATAAATGCGACATTGTAATTCGCAATATTCTGGACAAATAATACTGAAGAATCGTAAAGATGCGCTAAATTAACACAACAAATGGAAATTTAGGAGTAGAACGACAATTGAAAATAATGAAAAATAAAAAATATAACATGTTAGAATAGAACAGTGACAGCGACTGGACATTGTTGGACGTTCGGTTTACATAGCAGGAGTATCTATCGGTGACAAGTATCGAACAAGAACAGATCACTAAAAGCGACAAACAAGCGATGTCATTTGTTAGAACACCATTAATGGGTAAATATATTGAATACGACACGACCCATACGATATCATTCAATTTTACTGCTTTAGAAGCGACCCGAGATAACCCGCAGAACTATCGAGCTCCGTCTCCTAGATGTGATCCCCATACGCCAGTGGAATTCAGTCGAGAGACTGTATCGAACCAATAACGGGCGTGATCTATGTATTCGTACTACGGAATATAATTCACCTATAGAACAATACAAACGATCAACGTTTACAACGTTTATATTGAACATGAAATGTATGTATATTCCGAGAAAAATAACAATGAACATTTTTTATCTATAATATATGGAGATATATGAACGGGAGCAACGACGTATCTGCTAACAGATGAATCATAAATATACAGAAATCAACAGCGACGGTGAAATGTGCATTTCTCGCCGCGCAAACGATTCGTAAGGCCATGTAATTATGGTGACGAGAACCTTAAGAGATCAATTGTGGTCAATAAGGGTCGATCTCGCGGGTCACGGACATCCTAATTGCTGTCTTTTGACGGCCACAGTCTCCGAAAACTGAGCGTGACTCGCTGAATGTAATTCATTACTGTTTGGTCCGCGCTCCTCGTGTTTGCGTTTAATAGTTATTATAACTCCGATGCTGATAAGCGTTATGCTTTTAATATTATTGCTTATTCCAAAGGAAATTTACTGGGCGGTGCTCGAATGATGATGAAAATGAGTAAAGTTTCGTGATATGAAAGTGCAGACTTGGAGCTTGACCCCAACAGCTGCGGCTGCGGCTGCCCCAGAGACAGTCGCCCACGCTGTCGATAAGACTCCAGTTGCCATCAACGACGTTTCTACTACCACATACTTATCTCTCCTTTTTAATTCAGACACTAATTGGGGTCATATGATTATCACCTTTCTATGTGCCTTTACACTACAAAGATCTCTACACGATATCGATCATAATATTCACACGGTATCCAATTAAGCGACTTGCCTTAAGTTGTCGAAGTTGAGCTTCAGTTTTGTTATTGAGAGGCCGAGCTCGCGAAAACTGTGGTCAGCGAAATCGGGCAGCTGGGAGTAGGAGATATCTAGGCCAATTTTGGTGTCGGGGTTGAACTTGTTGGTGAGGGCCCGCGCGATGTCCTCGTAAGTGTTGATGCGCTGACAGATGACAAGGATGACTCCGGTGCCAGTGTCTTCGCGGCGGCAGGTGCAGGGCGAGATCTCCCGGCGCATGGCGCAGTGGACGCTGGCTCCGGCGCCTAGCTGGCCGGCTAGCGCGCAGAGCAACGCGGCGGCGAGCGCGATCATCGTGTGTGCCGGTCGGGGCTGGTCGCGCTACTGGCACTCCGGCGCTGCGCGGGCGCGCGCGACGCCGGCCGACGCTTTACGGCACCACCCCGCGCACGCGCATCCGCCACCCGGACCCGCCACCCATACGCAATCTGCACTCTTCTATTTTAGCCGCCGAACGCCTTTAGCCACTTGAATTTTTTAAATCATCCCAACCAAATACGCCATAATCATTAAGGTACATATACATACATGTATTAACGTACACTCGACGCGCTCCAGTGATATGTGATCAGCTGTGCACACCATTATCCGAATGCGACATTCAATGCACTTAGAATGGTACCGGCTCTTTTTATCATTGTTCTATTTATAGATAGTTTTATTTTGATTACCTACGGTCAATACGCATGACCACAATTTTGTGTACCTAATATGTTTATTGTTTTATATATATAATTTCATTGCTATCACGTATCGAGGGAGGCCAGGAGTAGGTATAGTAATACTTATTAGTTAATCAGGGATTAAAACATTGGAAACCGGCTGAGAAAATGCCAGATATTGTATAAAGATTATTACTTAGGTAAGTCCTAATAAATGAAATTAATAAAACTCCTCTCGTGCGTTCAATAGTGCTTATTACACTGTAAGGGGCTTATTGCCACCAACCACAATTACTTATGTACCTACCCGTTATCAACTTATGAAGGATCTTACCAATCTATAATAACCTAACCTGATATCCTTCCACCCTGATATTCCGTAAGTTAGAGAAAGCCTCGCATCTTATTGAGTATAGAGATGTTCATATTACGTTTGATCATATTTAACAGATCTGCATTCAAGCAAACGTAGCCATCGACCCTCTATCCAAAAATAGTTTATATACATGTAATATATTTAGTTAAGCGATGGTTTGTGGAACTTAGCCGATTAAAATTAAACTTGCAAAGTTTTCTTTCAATTTATTCATTTGTTTATCATAAGTCGCGTGAGACGCATGCAGTTGAGAAAACATTTTATCGAGCAGAAATGAAATTAGTTCGTCTATTGAGAGGACGGTGGAAGATGACAGTTTTGCAGTTCACACGGCACTCAGTTGAGACATTTTTGTTTTGTTACGATTCAGATTTGGTGTTCCTAATAAAATAATCGTCAGCTTGTAAATTTCAAGGTAAGTTTTTGCCTAGCCCTCTGAATACTATTAATGGCATAGGAGAAGCAAGTGTAATTAATTATATGGCTTCGTTGGTCGAATGGTTCATTGGTTGCAAGCGCAACTACCGAGAGGGAGGTCCAGGGCTCGAGACTCGGATTGGGCACTATCAGGTTTTTCTAAATATTTCTAGTAGGTAGGTACTAGCTCGGAGTCAGGATTTCTGCGTCATGTAAGACAATAGGCTCACCGTGTAAACCACGATAGGACCTAGTGTAACTAGTGAAACAGCAATATTTTCCACTTCTCTAATTAACGCTTACGTTTTATGAAATACTTAATGGTGTTTATTTGTGCTTTCAATAGATCAAAATATATATGTTTAATTCATAAATACTTAAAGGTGATTGGAGCATGGTAGTCCTATACGGGATCTACGAGAAGTTAATAAATGTTCTTTCGTTATAACGCACATTGCTATTTACACGCAAATGTACCATAACTTTTTAAAGATTCAGTTAAGCAATATTTTATGTAGACTGCTTTTCGTCAAGATTCGGGTTATATAAATATCAAGCTTCATAGCGACGAGTCCAAAGGTTGTGACGTGTAAATAGAACGGACAGACAGATATACTTTCGCGTTTACAATTTTAATAGTGGCAAAATTTTCTATTACCGGACTAACATATTTCAACCATTAAAATACCACAATGGCAGAAGTCATCGCAGCTAGAATCGGTTATATGAAGCTTAAGAATATTAAACTTATCTAACTGCAAATCGTATCGACAATCCCAATGCTTAATTTGATAGTTATTAATCAGTTAAAGTGTACAGTGGTTACAGTGTAAGAATAGTACGTCCGGAAATGTAGTTATTAGAAAATAAATAATATTTCAAGCGTAATCCCCAGATTTATTGGAGCCATTTTTGTTGACGTTATTTCGGGTTGACATACTCGTACATATAGAAAGTGCTGTCACTTTTAAAGAAGTGTCATGATAACAAAACGAAAACTAATTTGTTTGCGTTCTATTTCCAACAGTATCTAACTACTACGACATCACTGTCACCAATCTGCAATCAGCCTTATTTATATCTTATCATTGTCCGAAGTGCCTTTCTTGCATACGTCCCGGGCTGGACCGCCATATAGGTGATACGAATTAATTTCTTTTAGGCACACAAACGCGCAGTTTGTTTGTACCCAACTCGGGATTTAAGCCCAGGACCTCCCGATCGGCAGTCGCACTTGTAACCGGTCGACCAACGAGACAGTCAACTAACTAATAACAACTAACGTTTCATCGGTAAGAATGATAATAACTATTTAGCAAAGTGGTGTGGCTATTTGAAAGAAAGAAAGATAGAAAGAAAAACATATTTCTGATTGTATTTTCTCGGCTGCTTTTTTTACGGGTTGCCTCTAAATAGTAAAGGGCCGTTAGCTTGTTAATTATTTCCTCGTTGTTACTTAGTTGATACTAAATTGAAAAGTAATTATATGAAACCGTACGTTTTAAGGTGATTGAGATTAGTCACGGAGTTTTTTACGAACTTTTGCTTCAAAGTCAAAAAGCAATTAACAAAAATATACTATCGATACAGAGGTATGTTTAAATCTATAAAATTTGTGCTGATCCAGATAGTTAAGGGTATAACTACAAAGAATTTAATGTTAGGAGCAAAATTAAAATAAATCAACGGATTGTAGTAAGATGTTTTCGAGTATATTATCAAGGGCGTAGACAAATATATATGCCTTAAAAGAGGCACTTTTAATGAGGACAAAGTTGACAGTACAACAGGCAACATAAATTTTTGTTGTTCGAAAACTTCATCAACATGTCAGTCACATACATAGTTATGTTTATGAATCTGTTATGGAATTGATCGAAACGACTGTATTTATGCAATGAAGAAAGTTACGGATTTCAATTCAATATCGACGAGTACCTATTGGGTCACAAAACCCCTAGCTATTAACTAACTATATAACTGTTTAGTCTGAAACATGTCGTCATCCGGAATACGTTGGCATCAGGAAATGTCCATCTAAGCTCTAAAGAGCTTATGTGCCGGCGTTCGCAGGAAATTAGACATCAGTTCGTATTGAAACCTTAACCGGCAGCTGTTGAAGGAAGTTACTCCGCACATTTCATTTATACAATACATTTCGAAGCTCTATTTAGAACTACCCTCCCACGCGACCGAAGCCAGAGCAGCATCTTTATAAGCCTACTGGAAATTTAAAAAAGTATTCTCTACTTGTAAAGGTGAAATTGAAAATAATTAACAAATATATATATAGTGACACCAATCTGGGAAGCACGGTGAAATATAATGATTTTACATTAACGTTTTCAGTTCGAATTTGCAGTGTGAACAAGCACTCTAAAGTCACTACAAAGACATCGATAACGTCCAGTTATTGCATGTCGTAATTGGGTGGAGGGGAATTCATGTGTGGGATGACTTTAAGCGTACTCTGACATATAGAGCCCTTCAAATGACGTAGGGTCGTAAATTCTAAATGTAATCTACAAAAAGGAGAGAGCGACTTACACCGCATAGAATAATAAGCGTATACACACGCCTCTGATAACCTTTCAATTCGATACAACTTCTTATTACAATGTATCTACGGCACCTTCATTTAACTTTACATTATTATAACATTTAATAACAAATCAAGAAAACTGTCAAATTCATGTAGCTTTTTTTATACTTAGCCTAGCAAATAGGCAGACGGGCCACCTGCTGGTAAGTGGTCACCGTCGCCTATAGACATTTGCAACAGCCGAGGCATAGCCAATGCTTTGCTGGCTTTGAAGGAGAGCTCTCTTTGCGCTTAGATAGAAATTACACGTATCTATGTATTTAAGTTACTTAAAGATTGCTATTATTCCACGTAAGGCAATATAAAGTCGACGCTTATGAGTCTTTTTTACAACTCGTTTGAAAGATATCTTGGTTCTGGTTTATCTATTATCTAATGCTAGATAAGTAATTGTTTTAAAAGTGCTAGAAAAATAACTTTAGTGATAAATTGAATTTCCTGGCTAATTTACGTCTGTTAAATGACTTCATTTAAACCAGTTTACAGCGATTACATCTTGTTCTTCTTTTTTATAAGATCAATATAGTATATTAGTACTAGGTGTAGGTATAATATATTAGTAATATGTTAGTTAATATATTTATCTACTTTCAATACAATACCAATAATGAGCGTGCTCTGCACATGAATTTCTAATCATAACACCTTCAAACCCTTCTCCCATATCCATAGTAACAATTGAGAATAAACAGTACATTTTTATTCTCTAGTTCCTATAACTTATAAATAGCACCAATTTTATTATTGTCGTTTGCGATAAAAATAAATAAGTAACGAGAAACTAAATAGTCGATTTCTATCTGTCTCTTTAACTCTCCTATACTCGTATAATATGCAGATATAAAACCTGTGAGCGTAAAATACTAAGCAGAGATGCTTTTGGGCTTACTTCATTCCCGTTGCGAATAAACCTCCACAGCTCTTAACTCTCCGCGTTTTGTATCGCAAATGACATTTTACACTTATCGACCACGATCAACGACTGGCCAGGGCAAGTGAAATTTAGATGATGAAATTATGACGTAATCGTATTAAAGCACGAACCGAACAAACATTGTCCTACAAGGAAGAAGTTGTATACTTCTACGTTTCGCGGAAGAAGACGACTGTACAATACTAATGTCGCATTTCTCCCAACGTTTCCCTGCAGCGATCCGAGTAGATCACGTCCACGAAGAATCCACAAACGCTTGTTCAATTATAAGCTTCACTAACCACTGAACCAACGGGACAAATTATGTGATAATGAGTTATTTTTGTACGTTCACAGTATATTTAAAAATAAACTGTAGGTGGAGCAACTTTATGTCCGGTGTTCGCGCGGCGCAAGCAGATAAGCAAAAATACTATAGCAACACAAGTGTTCCAGTTTTGAAAAATGTCTCACAATATAAGTAAAGATACATCGCATTTCGACCTAGCAACGGAACCACAACCGTAATTAACCCAAGCGAACAGGTATCGGAAAACTTGATTACAGCGGAACCATTGAGTAGCTTGTGCTTTCAATGATTTGTCACTCTAAATACTAAGCCATAGTTGTTGAATTGCTATCTAGAATAATTATTTACATAGTAAGCAACATGCTTATTTTCCATGTGTATAGTCTCTGTCTGACCCCAATAATAATATTTAATATAATAGCACACGGTTGGTTATCCTAGCACAGGTTCTGACTTAATTATCAGTACGTTTACGTCCCACTGAAGTGGATGGTGAGTCTATTGCGGTGCACCGGATGGACGGATGGATTCGGTCGTCTCACGCTGCGACGCTATTGGCGCTGCGTGAGCATTACAGTCCCCGAGGACTTCCTTCCTATCCGAGCAGTTCTCATGGGGACAACTGCTCCAAGTTGGTGAATACACCGCCTTAGGCGGTGGTGGTAGGCCTGTACCGCGTTCTCGTCTAGTTGCCGGCCTAGACGCGTTCCTCCTCTCCGGAGGTCGACGCCAGCCTGACAAAATCAATGCTCAACGTCCAGTTCAATGTTTAGCTGTCCAAAGTCCAATAGTCGACTGTAGATTTTACTTATTTAATAATTAGCTTTTTTATTTCGTTTATGTCTATTTATTGACGATTGACGAAATATTCCACGTAATAAAGTTGAAGAGACCATTTAATCACCCTAAATATTGATTAGTGTAATATGTATACAGCCTTAGAATTTTATGTCGTCTGTTAAAGACAAGATCCCGGACACAAAACTAGTTTATCGGAAATACCAAGAACACCCGAACACGAATAAATTAAAGCACATATGTTTATATTTCATATACTTCAATTCTCCGTTTTACGATGTTCCTGATATCAACATAATAATTTTTAAATTTGACATGATATTATTAACGTCTTTAACCACTGTTTTGAGTACCATTCCGTTTCGTCAATCTTTTTTATACTCAAAGATAATATACGTTTATACATACGAATATGTACTTCAATGATTAGGATGAAAATCCAGCGTTACAAAATATACTTATGACATAAATTAACACCAGCAAAGCATACCCATGAGATAGAGCTGAAGATCGAGCTCAGTGGCGTGCCATTGAAGAGGTCTATGTCTAACTGTGGACGGGAGTAGCTGACGATGATGATGATGACGATGGTGAGACTTAAGTCGTTAAGTATTTTTATAATATTATGAAAGTGTAAATATTGCATTACAAAAATCATTCCTCAACAAGGAGGATAAAATATATAACGACATAAAAAAAATATAATTTCGGTTCAAATATAAATTCCTGCAAAGCTAACCTGCTTCAAAGGAAATACTTGATATTTTGATAACGTACGTATTGCAATATATACATGCCTGTCGACTGTACCTTGCAACTGATGTGTAATTGACATTCCGACAGTCGTTGGATCAACTGCAATATTGCATTTCGATTCATTGTAGCGATCTGATGGAATTTTTAAATATCGAATGCCTGAATATTCATAACAACCTCACTGGCCCTGCGACGTGCGTTGAAAGGCACAAAACGTTTTCGTCATCCCCCAACCCGCACTAGTAAATGCAATATTAATGATGCATTTTTAACTTCATTAAGGACCAACGACAGTGATGTGTTTGATACCATATGAATAATTTCGTGTTAGTATTGCCTGCAACAGAATGTACGGAATATTGTTTATTGAAACATTTGTCATAAAATTCGTTATAATGACTCTTATGTAATTCTTAAGTAAACGTACTTACGTAACGCAACTTTGTGGCTTGTGGCGCAATGTTGTGGCTTCATCAGTTTTAATCAATTTCAACGTAAAATTAAAAAAAACCTAACTAGCGCCGCCTAAAGATGTAATCGCGTGTTCAATTCTCGCCCCGTCCGTCATTATACGTCTTCTAAACTCTTCAGAGTACGAGACCATTCGATTATATATAAAATAATTATTATATAGAAATAATAGTAAAAGATTGCCTCGTTAGTCGAGTGGTTGCAAGCGCCACTGCCGATCGGGACGACCTGGGATCAAATGCCGGGTTGGGTACTATTGGATTTTTCTAATTTAGAATTTATCGGAGTGACTTGGAGTCTGGAATTGTTGCCGGTGTATGGCAATAGACTCACCACCAATTCCATGAGACTTAAACGCACATAACTGGTGAAACGTGGGAGTGTACTACACTCCGCTGCCTAGCCCTTCGGGGATTACAGGCATGATGTTACGTTACAAATATATTAAAGATAATGTACAAAATAAAGTATTCTTTGTCATATCAGACTTATTCTAAACTACACCCTTATTTATCATACCACTTTGTAAGGATGCAAGTAGAATATGTTCCTGAAGGTTTTGAAAAAGCAACAAAGGACACAAAATTAAAACAATGTCTGCGTGAAGCGGACACAACCATTTTCTATTAATCTTTTTATATCTCCCTTTGCAGAAAATAACTGTACCACATAATGCCTTTTATAAAAGAACTAATTAAACAGAACATTTCATGCCAACTACATCAAAGGCTCTTTTGCAAATTTCATATAAATTGTTCTTTATGTTTATTAATGTGGCCGAACTTGTGCAAATCGTATTTCTGTTATTATGTTCCTTTACAGGGACTCGTTCATTAAAATATTAAAATTGCATGTATGTATGTGATATCCAAATATCGAACTACTAATATAAATGGGAGAGTATGTAAATGTTAGTTACTTTTTCGTGCTTAAAGTTTGGAGGGATTCGGACGAAATTTAGTATATAGGTAGATAGTATATAACCTGAAATAACACATAAGTCAGTGATAAAATTGTTATTAATAAGTTTAGCCAAAACGTGGCGCTGTCGGAACAATGGATTACGTAATATAGTCTTAACGTGGAATAGTAAATAGTTACATATAGGCCTATCTATTCACCAAAATTCAATTACAAAATATTGATCCTTACGGGAATTATAATTAATTTAATAATTTAAATATTAATTATTATTTATCTCTCACTATAAATCCGAGATTTGAAATCTAAATTTATGTTTTATAGTGACAAATTTAACGTTATAAAATTACAAAAATGTTGCTGTTTAACAGCATTTATTACATTTCATATTCCGGCCGTCGTCGAAGCGTTTGCTAGTTATTATTAAACCGTTTCGAAATACGTTCATCCATCGCACATTTTTGATCGGAACATTTCAATGAGTTGCAATGCATAATTACCTGCTGTTCGAGGAAAGACCAGAGTCGGTGTCAGTACCAAGTAAGTGAAGGCGTGCGATGCTGAACTCGCTCTAATAGCAATTGGAAAACTGTTTCTAAAATTAGAAATTCCGCCCGAAGGTCTTGATAAGCAGTTTATTTACAGCTCCCTCTCTATCTGAACTCGTGCCTGCAAGCATATTATTTCAATTATAATTTCGGCGAAATAACACGCGTCGTGTAGGTAGACATCTACACCATGCTCTCGGTATTTCGAATTAAAATAAACTCACGTCTAACATCCACCCTTCGGAGTTTGGAGCGGTCCATCAAACTTTGTCTATTAAGTACTATGGTGCATCGATGATATAACTTACATAGTGCACACCTAACGAGAACTGTCCGGAGCTAGCATTACACAATTTCCAAGAGCGAGTAGAGCCATGAAAAGGAAGACATTTCCGGTTAGGAAATTTTGTGAAAAGAATATTATTTTCTTCAAAGAAATCGTTTCCTATCAAGCATGTCGCTTTTGATAGCCTCTGAGCTCCTTAGAAGGTGCGAATGTACATACTTTAACAATTTACTGGGTTTCGAATGAACGGTATACCCGTATATGAAACAGTATAATTTTTTTTTGGATATAGACACTTTACATTAAATATTTTTTTTTATCATTGATCATAAATGTACCTATAAAAGAAGAAACTGATTGACTTATTTGACTGACAGACTGTATTGTACTATGTGGTTCGGCGAGAAACCGCGGCCCAAAGCTACTCGTAGTATGAAATAAACGTTAAAAGTAACCTATTCTGAAACGATGGTCGTTTCTGAGATAACATAGTGGAGCCGTTTTAATTCTAATAATCACTTTGTAACAAGTACTCGGATATCAAATAAAGAGTTCGTCAAAATATCCAAAATAACATAAGCTGCGAATGTCTCCTTTTGTTTTATTAGCTGTTTGTTAGATGAGCTTTCGATTTAGTAGTAGCTTTTGAAAAACTTACATTTAAATATGTGTTATGTTCAATTCTTTTTTCTTTTTGCGATTTTGTAAATGCCCCGAAGCTTTAAATTTTGACAACTAGGCTCTTGGACCTACAATTTTTTTCTAGCAATATGACCATTTTTCCCGACTGCAGCCTGTTGAAAATCACCAAAAAATCTGTAACATTTTTTATTGCCCACAATTTTTGTTATAATAGATAACTCGTATATTGTGCGTCGTAATATACCTAAATTATTCATCCCTAAACACAATAATAGACCAGATCGTGCTATATCCGCACCGAGGTAGATTCGCAAGCGGTAATCCTGCGACGGACCGCACGACAAATCCCACTTTCGTGTTCATTACAGAAGACAGCAGATTACATTACACGCCTACCGGATATCAGTAATATTTATATTTGATCAGGATTGAGACGTTTTATATGGGTATGCTGTAGCTGTATCTATCATTGCAACCAAACGCGAGCCTATTTCTACATTTAAAAAAAAGTTGAGTGAAGCTGTGTTTTTAAATGTATCTGTTTAAAATGTACTCATAACTAACCTATGCCTATTATTGTCTGTTAATAAATCTGTTCGCTGTTTCTGTTTCTATTGTATGTTACTATGTCTATATTGTCTATAACCGTATGTGTTGAAGCAAGACAACGGATGCAAAGAAAAAGAATATTTTTGTCTGTTTTGTCTGTGGAATAATCAAAAGAATTATAAAAAAGTCAATATAGAACAAACAAAGTGGTAAGTTGATAAAAATGTTACAATGCAACGCGATACGTGATGATGATGGTAAAATCGCAACGATGATGATAACGATGATGAAATGGATGAATGAACAATTATATTATTGAATAAAATTCATAACATCGTATTATAAAAGTATTAATTCATTATAACTACTCCAGAATTTAATTATTAAAAAGTCAATCAAGATGTAAATCCATAGTTTTAATGTACAATATGCAGTATATTAATCATTTATCCGTAAAATACAGACATTTGGTACAGACGACGAAAATCAGTACAGAAGAAGAGAAGCAATTCAACATCAATTATAATCTAAACTGATGAGTTAATGGGATTTTCAATTGACGAATAGTGGTTAATCAATTATGTAAAAAATTTCGCTAACGATAGAAATTTCAAGGTAAATTCCATTTAATCGTTCTCTGAATCAACCCCCGGGATTGGTTTAAAACTTCGTAATTACTTCCTCTTCGAGTTGTTTTACGATGGTTCCAATATCCCGTTTCCAACTTAGGTTTCATAAGTGCGTGTCAGTGGCAGAATTGCATGCGAGGGGGTGAAGGGCGCGATAGGTGTATTTGAGCGAATCGACGATAACCAAAGTATTTCACTTTGTACCTACATTCATTTGTATTTTTTTTCTAACTGGGTGATCAGAATAAAAAGAATATAAATTTATTTACATATAGTTAGGTATTATCTAAAACAGGACGTTTATAAATAAGAACAATCGAGTCGAGAGATATAGGTACCTATTTATTGCATAAAAATATTCAACACTATGCGCTTAAGTCGCACTTATTCTTATAATAATAATAATTGGGTTTATAGACCGTTTAACCGTCTGTGACATTTGTGAGGGTTGAAACCGTTTTTACAAAAAAAGAATAAAGTAGGTATTATCCTTCTAAATGAATATAAAAACCGTTATTATGATAGATATGTATGAAGATGTAAAAGAAATTGAAGAAGTTTTTTCTCTTTTTCAAATACATTTCAGGCTAGTGGTTGGATTTTTAGACGAAGGTTTGATTGAGTACTTTCATCGCATGAACCCGTGCTATTTTACAGCTTGAAATGTAAAGTAAACGGAGTCCTCAAAGTCCTCGAAAATAACTATTATTTAATGCTGATATAATATTTTGTTTATTTACAAGGAAAGTCTAAAAGAATACTTAGACTATATAGTACAAAGCAGACATCAATTTACTAGACATGAAGAGCTCCACGTTGCCGGATAAGCGAAATTAGATTAACAATAAAATACACGGCGTGTGCATTCCCTCCATGATTCTCTCTGATTACCCTAATATAATATACTAGGTGGTAAGTAATATACTAGTGAAACATTTGAACCTACACATGGCTTAAGGGAGGCTACAGTTGAAGTTTGAATACAGACAGTCGAGAGTAAAGAGAAAATGTGTATTTTGGCCAAGTTAGATTGGAGCCGTCCAAGTTGAGCTCGGTATTGAGAGATATGATAATATTTGCGGACCACTAATATGAATGTAATGTATGTAGTTTGCATCAGTTCCCATATATCTCATATATGTGGTTATTTGTTAGGTAAAGCTTGATACTACTAAATGTGTGGAGGAACTGTATTCACAAAGTGCAGCTGCTTGTCGCCATTCTTATACGCGGTCTATACTAATGACATCGCCACTCTCGAGAGTTACCTTCGCGAGGGAGAGCCTGATGTCGAGCTCGCGCTGTTCGCGGATGACAGCGCGTTTTTTTCGTTATTTCATACGGTATGACGTCATACATCATACTCATACGGTGTGACTATGGAGTAATTGAACAAAGTTAATCAACCTAAGAGTATCCACCTAAGCACTCTAGCCTGTAGCTCTACGACGCGCTAAAGTTTCAATCTTCTGGCGACGTCACTCCTAGACATTACATAGAGGAGTGTCGCAATCGCTTCACAATAGCACTTCGCTTATTATATTTAGAGTTTATTAGGCACTGTTACGTAGAGACATTAGCGTAGAGAACTCATTTAGTTGAAGAGCCTGCTCCACCTGCTCTTCTATACAATATTGCATTAATATCCTTTAATCTTGTGCTATTACATTTCCCCCTTAATATTCTCCATTATTCAGTGAGATTCTATTCATTCTCCGTCCTGTTTGCTACATTGTGTGGTGAAAAGGGACGAAGTCGATTGTGTATTGAACGTTATTGTGAATAACTTGCCTCCTTTCTTTCTTCGTAGGTAATATGTGTCTTTCAGTGTTTATAATTTGCTTACATAAAATACACTACTACATATTCGTCTACTTGTTTACCTTGTTGTCGTCTACGTATTTTTGTTACAAGTTCTTATTTAGTCTAAACAATAAGTTTTTAACATTTTCATAAACTGTTGAAGGTATTGCAAATCGTCCCAAGTTAGTAATCGAAAGCAACCATGAAGTAAACTTTGCCACATATACGAAATATTTGGCAAGTTGTCAATAAATGCAAAATATACCGAATGAAATGTAGTATCTTTAAATTTTATAGCAATGGTGTTTCTGAATCGGAACAAAAGGAACAAAACTCTTTGTAAGACGTAATCCATACGTTCTGCTTCGTAAATTATTTACGGAAGCTGCTTAAAGTTATCACGTTTGAAATTTTAACACAATCTATATCATTACGTTCAGTAACCTAGAAGTTAGACCGCATCATATGTAATTCATTATCTAGCATTGTCATGTCGTCATGTCGGCATCGACATGTCGCGTCCAATTTCTACCTGCAGCCTTTCGCAGATCGCCACCCCATCGGGCCAGAGGACGTCCTTCACTACGTTTGCCGAGTCTAATCATTATTAATCTAGTTTATTCAATAAATCACGTGAGTTTAGTACATCCAAGAACATTTTATTCGACGTAACGAGTACACAAGACTATCACCAAATGAGTGCGGAGATTAGAAAAGGACCCTACATCCCTCTCCTTTCTTGTTTGTTCTTGTAAACATCTATAAACAACGGGGAACACAAATTTAGGTGCCCTCTGATTGCCTGATTCATTTCGTTCTCAGAGTTCAGAGCTTTCTTAGTTGTCCATTGATAATGTTCGAGTAAACAGCTTAGTTCGTCCTTATGGTATTTAGGTACGTAGATTTCGGTACCGCTCCAATAGTTCACTGATTCTCTTATCCTCGGGCGACATAAGGAACATTTTGTAAATTCTCATGTGTGTCTCGTTTATGCTATTTAAAAAACCATCGACCGTGAACTCTTAGTACGATTTTATTTATATTTTCCCGTTCCGTCTGCAGACACCTCGACCTTCTACGATTTTAGAATATTTCCGATATGATATCTATTGAATTTTAGTAACATGTCAGCTTCTGTTATACGTATTTAGTTACTTGAAAAAACGATTATACCTGCCTATCACCTGTCTATTGAAATTGACAGACATTTATAGAAACATGTACGAAGTTTGTTGCCTATAAAATATTTAATATAAAACCTGCTATAAGAACAGGCTTACTAATCCTACATAATTGTATGCATTATTTGATTGAAAATTATACTATAGATTGCGACATATACATCAGTATATACATCAGTATCATAGGCAGTCAGCGTGGCAAAATTCTGGGCTAAAACCATTTAGGGACTTAAAATGTGTTTGTCATCGACACGCTAAGA
>DWME01003157.1:0-18967 GCA_018244795.1 Parelbella ahira ahira | reverse complement strand
TTTCGCCCCCGAAACCCCCTGCATGCAAAATTTTATGAAAATCGTTGGAGCCGTTTCCGAGATCCCAATTATATATACTTATATAGAAGAATTGCTCGTTTAAAGGTAGAGATTTATATGTATGTAGTATATAATGGTTGCAGCTTAGGTACTTTTAGATATCACCTAATTATAAGTTAAACTTATCGTTAAGTGTAGATCATTTATTATCTATATCAAGGCAGAACACTTCGAGTGCAGATAATGTAGTAATTTTATTTTTAGTCTCATATAAAGTTTCACAAAAATAGACATTTAATATTATTACTTCTTGTATACATACATACATTAATACATAGATAATTTTATTGACATACATCTGATGCAGATTTAATTTAAACTATGATCGTATCGGCAATCGGTTCAAATACTGTTTATTGATACTGATACTGATGTAAGTAAGTAGGTACTCCAAAAACGATATCCTGCCGATTAGCATAGTTGGCTAATTATTGAGTCACCAATAGATACTGAAGTTTCTAATAAACTAAGTTACTAATAATTACAACTGTTATCTGATTCTTCAGCAAACTTTCACTTATAACTAACAAAATATTATGTAAACTCATATCGAACCAAACATAAAACTTTTTTAGTTACCTATTTTAATAATGATAAAAATATTTACATTTGGAACTTTACACGGCAGGCTCGGCGTTGTAAGAAGATATGCTGAAACGACTAGTTACGAGTATAATCCTGTTTTAGTCAATAAGTCTTAAAACTGAATCTTTTTGTCCATTTTATCAATTTACAGTTCTGCTACACTGCTATTTTGTGGTCTGGTTTCCATTCCTCGTAGCAACATGATAAAGATTTTTAATTTAGCACCTGCGTCCAGTCACGTGTGTGATTTTCTGTTTTGTGTGTACCACATTTCACACACGTTTGAGTACGAATATTTGGTGTTTGTTGAGTATTGTATCTTTTGTTCTTTCAATGGGGATGTTTGTTCAGAGGTTTATATCCGGAACTGCACTCCGCCGGCCATCGATGACTTCCCGCCGGGACTGTTCACGGAGCAACAGCGCACGCACGGCGCCATCGTGCTCCACGCCTTCATCTCTATCTACTTGTTCGTCGCGCTCGCGGTAGTGTGCGATAAGTTCTTCGTACCCGCCGTTGACAGAATATGTCATGGTGAGTTAAAATAGTCTATTATTATTGTAATTGTCTTTTTATTACTTCTTTACGTCAGTTCTATTGCGAGGTCGGCAGTGAGTATAAATATCATATGTAGATTGAAACAGATCGTTTTTTTATGAAATCTGGGAAGGGTTCGTCTTATATTTTGTATTGAGCTAGAATTTTGTTTTGCTCCGTGACAATAATATTCTTTTCTGAAATATTTAAAAAAATCATTAATTTTGATAATATCAGTTAAAATGGTTTGAAATTTCGAGAGCTGCAGATATAACATCATTTTGTTGATTCCAGCGCTGAACATGACAAATGACGTCGCCGGTGCCACGTTCATGGCAGCCGCGACGTCGGCCCCGGAACTCTTCGTGAACGTGATCGGTACGTTCATCACGGAGGGCGACATCGGCGTCGGTACCATCGTCGGCTCAGCTGTCTTCAACATCCTCGCTGTGGCTGCTTGCTGCGGAATCGGAGCTGGAATGGTATCTTTGACACAGATAAACTCTCAGTAGATTTATAGTGAACAATAATTTGCAATCTGCAGCCCGTACTACACTGATGTCGTTCACACTAGAAATATTCTTACGTATTTCTTACAAATCTGTATTTATGACACTGATCAAATAACAAAACTATATCGTAAACTTTAATAAACCTGGAAAGTTTTGTCATAATTTTTCTCGGGATATCGTTGCAATATCTACATATTTCTGCTACTAGCATTACTAGCTATTATATTGCATTAAAACACTTGCCAACTTAATAATACCCCGTACAATTTTATGGTCAAGATGTTCATTACAGTATGATTTTTTTTTTCTTATATTAATACACCGTAAAAACAATTTGGATTCTTCCATTTTACTGCAGGTGGTACCCTTAGACTGGTGGCCGTTAACACGAGATTGCCTCGCGTATGGGATAACCGTTTCGATACTGATCTGTATCATGCACGACGAATATGTGCAGTGGTATGAAGCCTTCTTTCTGGTTCTCCTGTATGGTGTCTACATATGCATCATGTATTACGACAAATCCATTCAAAATTTTGCTAAAGGTAAGTTTTAAAAAGTTTTTTTCTGTGGCAGCCATATGTCTACGAGTATCTAGTATAAAAAAAACGTAACATCACGCCTGTAATCCCCGAAGGTGTAGGCAGAGGAGTGTAGTACCCTCCCACGTTTCACCAGTTACGTTTAAGTCCCATGGAATAGGTGGAGAGCCTATTGCCATACACCGGGCACTGATCCAGACTCCGAGTCACTACCAGAAATTAAAAATTAGAAAAATCCAATAGTACCCGACCCATGATTTGAACCGAGGACTTCCCGATCGGCAGTCGCGCTTGCAACTACTCGACCAACGAAGCAGTCTAGTATAAAACATTAATTTATCTTAATTCAATTACAGGGAGCTGGACTTGTGTGTCGACTATGCTGAAGAAAAGTGATGAAAAGTCTGATAACGTTTTGAGTATTGAAACTGGTTCGTATGTTACATGCTATTTCTATAAAATATTATGTTAGCGATTTTTTTATAACTACATAATGTCACATCTAACTTTCCCGAAGGGGTAGACAGAGGAGTGTTATGCACTTCCAAGTTTCAGCTGTTACGTATATGTCACATGGAACAGGTGGTGGGCCTATTCAAATTCAAATTCAAAAGTCATTTTTTCAAAATTGGTTCAATAGAACACCTTTTGCACGTCAAAATTAAATTATCACCGCTTCGGAAGATACCTCGTTAAGGAGAAGAAACGGCTAAAGAAACTCCATAGGTGTGCTTAAGCATCTTTTAAAATAAGTACATACATGGTATATTAGGATATTAAACTATGAGTTATTTATTGTGGAGCTGGAGTTACATCACACCAAGCACATTTACCATTTTAAGTAATCATTTACCTTGTAATAAGCCTTTTTACAAAGATTAGTTTTTATAATGGCCATACACCGGGCACAAGTCTCGTACTTCGAGTCACGATTAGAAATTCTAAATTAGGAAAATCCAAAGTACCCGATTCGGGATTTTAACTCACGACTTCTCAATCGACAATCGCGCATGCAACCACTCGACCAACGAGGGAGTCAGTTTTTAATAACTATCTTAATCTTAACAGTTCCAGATAACATTGAGGTGAAAACCCCATCGCCTAACAAACTTGAAGTGTCCATCGATCATCATCAACACAATGGTAGCATTAAAAGTGCATCTCCGACATCTGATGAGAGAAAGAGTGACCTCGAAATCGCACAGGTTGACAGTTCGTCTAAAAATGACGATTTCAAGAGTATCAATGAAGTAGATTCCAGGATTGTTGATATGGAAGTGGAGTCTCAAGAGGTGCATATCGATCAATTGGCGGTGGATGAAGAAAGTAAGGAGGAGACTCCGAAATACGAGCATTCACTGTGGAAATGGCCATCGGGACAAAGTAAAATCACGAAGGTAACGAAAATAACTCTTGTACGGGCAAGTTTAGAAGGGAAATTAAAATAAGACGCATTTTATCTTATTCCTCAAGTCTTTACTTAAATATTTTTTTTTCAAGTAAATAGTACTAGTAGTATTCGAGTAAAGTTACAAGTGCTCACCTGTGGCAATCGTCTATTTCGTCCCCGGTGATTCAATCATACAGTTTTTTTGGACTTCTACCAAAGGCACTACCATTAGTATATCTATCTATACATAATTAATTGTTAAATTTTGCAGACTGCGTGGATAATAACCTGGCCTATTCATCTTGTATTTCTGTTCACCATCCCTGACTGCCAGAAAGCTCGATTCAAGAACTGGTTCCCGCTGACGTTCATTATGTGCATAGTTTGGATTGGATCTCTGTCGTACATTGTTGCGTGGATGATAACGATTATTGGTATGTTAATAAAAATAACAATCTAATCACATATTTAGTATTCGATGTCCATGCATGTAAAGTCTGATCTGAAATTGAAATAAATTTTACTTACAGGTGATACACTGATGATACCCGATTCGGTGATGGGCATAACGTTCCTCGCTGCTGGTACGTCTGTTCCCGAGGCTGTTTCAAGTGTGATTGTAGCTAAACAAGGTACGGTGATATCTTCTATACCTATCATTGGACATGTATACAATCGTTTTTAATGAAATATTAAGATATTAATATTCTTCTCTATTTTCTTCTGTTTGATTTTTCAGGACATGGATCGATGGGCATAAGCAATTCGATTGGATCTAATACGTTTGACATTCTGCTGTGTCTCGGTCTACCGTGGCTTATTAAGGCTTCGCTTACGCCAGCTGAGCCAGGACACTACAGGGTTAGAAACAGTGATGAAATCAATTACTTAAAGGGCGAACAACCTTATTATAAATGCGAAAGCGTGTTGTTCACTATATTTCTTCACTCGATAAGTTCTAATTTTCGCATCTGTCTACTAACGAATTCTATATTGTCTGTTTCTATTACATTGTTATAATAACTTGAGCGAAATCGCAGGTGAAGTCATTATAAATTAATGCGCTTGAGCTGTGCAAAAGCCTTTGCAAAATCGTCATAATTAGCATAGCGACATGGGTCATATTTAATTTTATATGTCCGTGATGCGTGTGACAATACGTACAATTTGTTGAAATTGCTAGCGACATTAATATCTATATTACTGCTGGGGTGTAACGCGTTTCTTATGTCATTAGGTGAAGATTAACTCGATGGGTCTGGAATATTCAGCGATATCTCTGCTGTCGACACTGCTTCTCCTGTACCTTACGTTCTGGATCAACAAGTTCAAGCTGGACGCCGCAGTCGGCAGGGCGTGTCTCGCCATGTACGCCATGTTCCTCGTGCTCGCCACGCTGATCGAACTCAACGTATTCTTCCCAGTCAACGTGGGCACTTGCAAACGAAACGAACTCAAATATTAAAGTGTCGGAAGCAGTGTCGCTTAGTAGTGTCAGAATGGATCTAGATGGATCTATTCTTTATGTGTGTTAATGTGCGTACCTCAGTCAATGTGCATGTTGTTAGAGAGTAGTTATATAGAGAATTTTCTCAATTTCTCCGCAGTTCGGGTAGTGTGTCACATTGTAAGTGTCGTTGCGCATCTCGCGTGATCTTGGAACTAGGATTTTTACGTTAGCTAAATATATCTTTGGTGTTGTTAACTACTTTGCACCTTTCATTGTAATCAAATATTTAAAATTCGTAGAGATGTTAGAAATAATAGCATATTGGTGTAAAGCTTTCAATGTGTAGATTCAAAAAATTTTTATCTATAATATAAAAGTTTTATCTTTCTCTTTTTAGACATTAGGTCGCCACTACATATTAGATTACATTCTATCTTGATGTCAATCAGTGTTAACGTGCCACGTGTACATGTTCAATGTTGATTTTATGTATTGATTTGTTGGGGTTACAATAATTTAAATTATTCTAGTGTTTGTTATGGTGGAATTTCTATTTTTTTCCTTCAAGAAGGTGATTTATTAATTTATTTAATCAACCAAAGCTATCGTTTTAATTATTATTTTTTAAGCCTTATGTGATGTTTTTGTAAATAAATACATGTATGGCGTAACACAACTTTAAGGATAATTAAATATGAATTTTTATTTCCATCACTCGTTTTATTCAATGACATTGCTAATAAGCGTAGGTAATTTCCAAGTACCGTTAATAAAATTCTAAGTTTTGATGAGATTGGTAATAGATTTTTTTCATGATCAGCCTAAGTCCCCTGCTGGGCATAGGCCTCCGCTAAGAGTTTTTTAGCCCTTTATGCTCACGCTGATCTTGCGCTTTTGGGATCGTAGAGCACAACTTCTGCACCGCCTGTGTTTACTGCAGATACATTTAAATAATTTCCGGGAAAAAAATTTACAACATTTGGGCCTGTAAGGTACTAAGTACATTAAGTAAGTAATACTAAGTCATATTTCGCTATTGTACATATATAATTCTCTTTTGCAATCAATTTCGTAAATAAGATTCCAGTTAATTCGAAACATATTTTATTTCCAATGAATTTATATTAACTTAGAACTATGTTTATTTTTCAACTTTATAAGTTTGCAAAACAACAATAACGTTAAATTTAATGATCATATCTTAATATATGTTACATCGACTCTATAGGTTATGCAAAAACAAACAAAATTTTAAATCGTAGATACAGTGATTCAATTAACTGATGACAAAAGTACTATTTCTTCGGGCCAAATGCTCCATGTTGTGGACGGTGGCGTCCCTCTGAAAACAATTCGTAATACTTTGTTAATATACCAGAAATAGAGATAAAAACATATTCTATGAAACTACCAATATGTCCTTAAAACTCTAAGCCGCTGAGGGGCTGGCTGAAATGCATATATCTAGATTATGACGTTATAATGTAATAACCGTGACCCTTATTTTAGCCCGCGTTAAATTAGAAATTATAACTATAACTTAATTATAAATATAATTATAAATTGAATGCTCAAAATGATAATTGAGCTCAGGGCGATATATTTCATCCTTTGTCAGTTAATACGTAAATAATAGCTGTTACGTCATCCTGACAGTTGCGCAAATCGCTGACAAGGGCTTATTAGCTTCAGGAGGAGTTAGAGCGGTCGAAACGTTCTCGTTAGGAAGTTATTATGTACTTGATAGCGGCGTGGATCGTCATTGTAAGGATTGCAAGATCAAGGTCGTCGCGGACGTCTTGTGTTGTAAATTTGCAAGTAGTACCTACTCAGGTGATGATACTTTTTAAAAGTAAGTATATATATAAATAAATAAAAAAAGTAGTAATTAGATTCTGGTGAAACCAATTTTAAGGTTTGTAAGACTTATATTGGGTACCACAAATGAGCAAATGTGTCCCTATTATCACGTCACGCGTTTCAATCTGCCATGCCAATCTTTAATTTGTGCAATAGATGTGTTTTTCCAAGTCTCGTAATAATATCACTTGTTCTAATAAAAGTGATTTTATTTCTACATAAATTCATTTATACGGTTAATGGTTTTATTAATGTGCTTTTAAGGGAATCATTACTTTAGACTGAGTTTTTCATGGAATAATAGTCATTATTTAACTAAATGTGATTTTGTATAATTAGGACTGGTCATCCAATTGTATTGATTAAACTTTATTCACCCGAAGTGAATTCATTTTACTAGCGGAGATAGGGGTTTAAGGGATGCTTTCTTTGCTATGAAATAGTAATTTTTGTTTATTCGGACATAAAAAGTGATAATTTTGCTTATTTAGTTATTAAAATATATCATTAAATAATTATACCTCTATATTTAAATTAGTAATTTTAATTAAGCATTTGATTAGTGGTTTATTATTATAGGTCGTATATATGGCTGACTGGCGCATCGCATATTGCCTTAAACCTCAGTTACTAAATTAATTATTGTTATATTTATTATAGTAGTGTTCAATTTTGAGTTCTATTAATGCTCTTGAAGCGATGTCGTGCGCACAGGCAATACGATATAAAAAAATTGTGCAAGCCATTTACTTGTCAGTTCTCTAGTTAAATTTGCATAAAGGTTCATCAATAATTTGGTAAGTATTAGTTATCATTAGCCGTTTCATTTCCTTTATGTGTAGGAAAGCACTGCTTAGATAGAGGACCGTAGCAATTATGCCAGTCAGTGCGTTGCTGTAAAGCCGCTCAATTGTATAACTAGCAGATGTTAACTAAGCCCATCGCTACGATTTCGTCATAGCGAGGTACAGTGGCGGAGAAAGCGCGAGCGGTAGGCAGAATAAGACGGCGGGAGGGGAAGCGCATTCCTCGCGAGTGCCACGTCGATTTCTGCGTATTGCAACGCTCGTTGTAACTGACTAGGAAGGTGGCGTGTGCGTACAGACGGTCCCTCTCGCGCACTTGCAGCTCGATATCGTGCTGCGTCATCCGCGGCCGGCGGCAGTGCGGGTGTTGTGTGGGCAGGAAGCGGTGGATTATCGGCGTTAGCAGGTCGCGGTGCACCTGACACAGAGGGAGAGGTTTCACACATGAAACTCCTTAAGAAAAAAATAACGGATTCAGTGTTAGTCAAAGTTCACGTCAGTTTCAACTATGATTTGAGATTTGAATGTTTCAGGCCATTGTTTAGGTGTATATATATATTAGCAATGAATCTACGTAATGGGGAATAAGACAAAATGGGGAATAAGACAATATGATTATATTGATTCAAACGAACCCAGTGTCTACTGCGTAGTCGACTACCATCAAAATACAACAGATGATACTTGATAACTGTGTTTTAAATGAAATTTCATACTTAAACTATTTCACTCACCATAGACGGGTCGTTGGGCTGTGTGAAGTAAGAAACGATCGCGCCCGTCACCACGCACACTATCATACCAATTAACGTGTAGTACAGATAGCTCACGCGGTACAGAAAGAATGTTCCGGATCTGGAAGCAGTGAAATTTTTTAGTTATTTCCATTTCCATTTACTTTTACTAACTATAACGTGTTTAATGTGTTTTTATACGTGTTTAAAAATGTAGCATTACGCCTGTAGTCCCCGAATGGGTAGGCAAAGAGTATAGTACACTCCCGTGTTTCACCAATTACGTTTTACGTAGCATGAAAATAGGCGGTGACTGAGTGCCATACACCGGGCACAGATCCAGACTTCGAGACACTTCTAGAATTATTTGTGTTTAATCCTATTTATTGATATTATTTTGCAGATATGTACAGACGTTCTAAGAACAAGGATTGACTTATTGACGGAGCTTCTCACCCTTGTTTTGGAAAGTAATATATTATATTGATTATTATTAATTCAGTAATTTGATAGAAGGCTTGAAACTGATGATGTTACATATTAAAAGATTACAGACATGATGTGAAATTTTATATGTTATATGTATATAAAACAATTGTATATACATTTCCTACTAAACAAGCTCGACCACGACGCACATCGGCATAAACAGTAACTAACACAAAGGATACTACGTATAATTTTTACAAAAGAAGTATGTGTTCCAACATTAACGACGCAGGGGTTACAAAACTGCAATGATATGCTGTTAGCAACATAGTGTAATAATATGTTGGTATGAGTATAGTTGGAGTCTATGCTTATTGAGGCTGGTAAAGCAAGTGTTGTTGCTGTTGAGGACCGACAGGATCGCTTGTAGTATACACACCAGTTAGCGGACATAATAGAAAAAGGTATGAGAGAGTTACGTACACTTCACATTAAACGAAGTTCACAACTAAAAACCTAATAATATTCACCTATCATACTCGACAGTAGACAGCGATGGCGCAGGTGTGGTGGGCAGAGTGTAGTTACCCGTGCACCCAGATATGGTGACCGGTTTGGGAGTGACAATGATTTCTCCGCGCATCATCGCTGCTTGAGTCCCGAGGGAGATCCAGCCGACTAGCAGTGTTGATGTGACGCCTCCAGCCAGTGCACCCTGAAACGGAAATGTGATTTGCATAATGTTTTTTATTTAATATTGTCATCACGCCATTTCATTTCAATCGCTTGTATCTTTTAATGCACGTGTTTAATTTAATTTATCTTCAGTCTATCGTCGCAGCCCTGTTTTTATTTTAATATGATGTTACATTTGAATGGTGGCCAAAACCATAACTAAATAGTGAACAACTGCGAGTATAACTCACACATATTATATATTGCGAGACAGGCAGGGTAGTGTAGTATACTCCCACGTTTCACCAGTTACGTTTACATCCCATGGGATACCTATTCCATGGGTTGTAAACGGATTCACCACCTGGTGAGTCTATTGCCCTATTAACACCGGGCACGGATCCATACTCCGAGTCACTATTAGAAATTCTTACTACATAATCTAAGTTACATAAATCCAATAGTACTTGATCCAGTATTTGAGCCCAGGGCCTCTCGATCGGTAGTTGTGCTTGCAGGCACTCGGCAAAAGGGACCAGTTAGTATATTGTGACATAACAGAATAAATTTATTTACAGTAGAATGTTTTATATATTGGGGTAGAATAGACTAAACTTACAGTAGAATTGATCCATGGTAAGAAGAGGCCCATAGAAAACAGTCCGAGTAAACTGCCGGCGGTGATTCCCGCTAAGCTCTTCCCGGCCTGGATAAGGGCTCCCATATTTTCAACTAAGAAAACCATCCCAACACACGCCGCTCCTGTACAAACGATTAAAATACAAAATTATCAAGACATAGAATTGAAAGTAACAAAACGAACGAACGGTCAAATGTAGGAGCATATTACGCTCCTCTGCCTACCCCTTTGAGGATTACATGTGTGACGTTACGCTTTACGTTTCTATGAGGGCGTAATATTGGGTATAATTATTATAATCTTCTAATATGTTTCGAATTCGGAGCTATATATTGCAGCAGAAATTATATCAAATGTCAGTTCTAATTTTAAGTTTTTGATAAAGTTTATTTTTATTAAACTGCATTGCAAACAGACAGACGCCCCACCTGATGATGAACTGCTATCATATTTAAGATCGTACATTTAACCATGGAACACATGTAATCCTTTGCAACTGAATAGGTACATTACTTATTGGGTGTAGGAGAGTGATGAAAGTAGAAGAAGTGCGTCAAGTTGACAAGGACAGGGGTATATGGCACTCGGTCAGAGCTCCCTACTTCGTAAGAGACCTGAGTGGATGATGTAACAGTAGTAATGATCTTTTTTGCTCAACCTCAAAACCAACTCAAATACAATACAAAGGAGGAACTTTTATATAACACTTATATATATACATATATAACACTTGCCTATTATAACAACGATAATCTTCATGATGAGGCTAGCTGTTCTCTCCGATATCGGTTTCTTGTATGCCGGTCTGATGAGATCTTCGAAAATAACGCCACACATAGAGTTCAGTCCCGTCGACATCGAGCTGAAAAACCAATGTAATGTGCATTTATTTGTTGACCATCACGGCTGAACCGGGAATTGTGGCTTCGATTCATACCTGGAACCAGTGTTAGCCATGATCACGAACATATCTTGTATATTTAGGCATACAATTACCTATTAAAAATATGTTTTTCGAAGCATGTATACTCTTATGTAGACATATCAAATTTCTGGTCTCTGTAAGAGAAACTCCATCCAGTTTAGGGAAGAGCTGATCGGTTGTGATTTGTCCTAAGGTATTCTTATTATTATAGCGGTGCAGATAACACGTACATGTCACAATTCCGAACGAATGGATCTACTAACTGTAAAAATCACGATTCGATTGTAATTACTAGATTGAATTTGTTCATCACGCGTTAGTTAGGCTGTCGGAGATATTCTGAGAGTAAACTACGTTAAGTTTCTTTACAATTTATCTTCTCTTATGCTGACAGTTGGCTAATTAATAGACCAATAGGAAAAGTTATCTTCAAGTATTTTTACCATTCAGTCAGGTCTGTGAGAAAATTAGGAAATTGAATTAAGTGACATACAGAAAATCTAAATAGCTGTTATTTGTGTATATGTAATTATTCAAAAAATGCCGCGATAGTGTCGTTGATAATGATGACGATGATGATAATGATAATGGTAATGATGATGATGAAGACGTGAAATGAATTTTATTAGCTCCAGGGTTTTGAATATTTATTAGCAACGCGAGAAATTAACAAGAATATGTTTATTCAATCTCCATTAATAGGTTATTACTGACAGCGAAAACACAATCAACTCGCTAAGCTGGTCAGGGTTTTTGGCTAAATCCCAACTACACATCTATTTGTACAGTCACATTTATAAGCTACCAGAATATACATACATGTATGCTACAATGATAATAGGATATGATAATATCATTACATAAAATAACTTCATACATTTTATTATTGAGTAGTATTGCGCATCGAGGCTGAGTTTAGACAAACCAGCATCTATATTACCTTATCCAAAGAATTGTGCATTGAGCATAAAATATTAGCAAAACCTATCACATTTTAACTATGTAGAAATCTTCTCCGTACAATGTGCGTTGGTCTGAAAATAAACAATTGAAGAAATGATGCGTTAGAATTTATGCTGTGTTGTTAAAAATGATTAAATTGTGAAAGGTGATTCAAAACATAGCGTCTGTATAGAAGAAAAGATTTATGAAGAAATTCCTATGTGCAGGGCTAGTGATTTTAGTCGTGTTCTAATACGTTTTTATCAACAAAATATCGATTAGAAAATAATCTCAAAAGGACTTTATATCTATTTGCGTTGTTTGGTATTTAAAGTTTTCGATGAATTAAGGATTAGACCTGGGTCTGTGAGTATATTATAGATATAGGTATTTTTTCAGGAGGAGTAGTGTTAAGGATGCGACGTTAGACTATCTCTGTTGGAAAACTTCAAATACCTTAATAACTTTATGGAGAACTTTAAAGTGCGCAGTTTTCTTCACGAGGTTTTTTTTACCGTGGCAGCAAGTGATATTGAATTTTAAAACGCTCTGTTTATGTAACGAGGTGCGTATCGGGATTTGAATTCAGGGCCACTTTAGTAGCAGCTAAAAATCACTAAGCTATCAGTATTACACGTATAAATTGGATACTTCATGGATTATCCGTACTAACCTCAACGCAGCGCTGAAGACACCGCTCATGAAAATCCCAGGCAGCGCCGGTATGGACCCGGTGATGGTCATCACGAAGTAAGGCAGCAGCTGATCACTCTTCTTAATGGCGCCGGTAGTGAGAGGGTCGCAAGTCGCGAACGTGGCGTAGATCACAAGTCCAGTGTAGCAACAGAGAGACACGATGACGAAAATCCCCGCTGCCATTATGAAGATCGTTCTGGAAATGTCCAGACGAACAGATGAGAATCATGTCCGTTCGATGTAGATCACGGTGTACTTATTGAAATTATTTTCATGTTATAGCAGATAAAAAGTAGTGTTTAGATAATGCGTAGGCAGCAATTATATGTTACGTTTAGATAATGCTTTTTGGTATATTTTACAAATATCACTGTATGTACGTCAAATAAAATAATGTCTTAACAGAATATAATTGATATGACCTGATACTAAGAGGTCCAAAGCTTTTTATAAAAATGTACGTACTTTGAGCCTTTAGGCACCAGGTCAAAAAGTATTTATAAATGAAATTAAACATTTGTTCTGGTAACAATCGTAAATAGAATACTCGAAGGTATTAATTAATAATTATCTACCTACCCTTATATAATTCTTCAGACCGAATTCAGAGACGGGGAATAGAGAAGTAAATGCAGAAGTACGCTCGTACAACTTATAATTTTATCTTCTTCTTCTCATTCGTATGCTCTTGGCAGAGCAGTCGTGGTCAGGCATGTTGACTATTTAATTGTTGTTTATTGGAGGCGTGCAACACCACAGCTCTCCATTCGTTTCGAAATGATGCTCGGCGGCCGTTCTCATTAATAGACGCGTTGGTTAGAGCCTTATAATATAGCCTTATAATTTTATATTATTATAATAAAATCGATAGGCTTCTGTCTTTAAAAACGGGATATTTATTATTTAAGATATCACTAAACTGTTATATAATTTGTTACATAACTAAAACCTAACACGTTACCAACACATGATAGCCTTATTACATTATTTCCTCATTCAAGTATTATGTGTTTATTATTTCTACTTTCAAGTAAACTAAAATTGAGCAAATAAGAGTTAGTGATAAATAAGAAACTAAATTTCACATACATTCTTGCTCATTGTTCACGGAGTGAGGAGTGATTTATGTTTTATCATATGATAGGCTAGTATTTGGCTGCGTCCTGCGAGTAAGAAGTTAGGAAAAGCCTATTAAGCCTTTTTTCTGTTTTGAATAACCTAAAGTTATAAGTGGGAAACATAAAAACTGGTAGAGTGGGATATTATTTCGCAAAATAAGATTTTACATTAACATACATTCTGGCTCTCTTCAGAGATGACAACGCCAGGCACCGCTGCACCATGGCCTGGTTCACTGAGCACGACGCCAGCCAGCTGAAGTAGTTCCCGAACACCGTCGACCAGAACGTATGACGAATTGTCGGATCCGGGTCCATGCTGAAAATGTATTTGTTTAACATTAACTTACAATAATATAAGTAAACTTAACGTAGGTAAACTTATGATGGTAGTTTTAAATCAACTACGTTGTTTGTGTCAACTACGTTGTGTCGCTCAGTCAGTGAGTAATAAAGCATAAAACGATACAGACGTGTTTTCATTTACAAGGAGAATCGGCGAACAAAACGAAACCTTATGACCACAGCATACGTATTAACCTTAATTACTGTAATATTTTTATTAGTTACCGGTTATAGCTGGGCATGTTGTTCTCGGGTGATGTTAACATATTTTAATCCGTAACAATTTACACGCTCGTCATAATTTTATTTATCCGTTACAATTTACTCGCTCGAAGTATTGGCATATTTTTAACGAACCTTATATTACACTCACATACGCAATATCATCATTCATTGGCAATAAGCACCACTACAACTTGGTGAATCCTTATATATTAGTTATATATGTACATAGTTAGTCACCGAGTGGTTCATATAAATTTATTTCATACAGATTTGTACGCGCATAAGTGGCTCCATTGTTTATGTGAATTCTTTTCAACGTCACATTCATCATCATCATCAGCCTATCTCAGTCCACTGCTGGACATAGGCCTCCGCCAATGAGCGCCATTGCGCCCTGTCTTCGGCTTGTCGCATCCAGTATCTGCCTGCAGCCTTTCGCAGATCGTCATCCCACCGGGCCGGAGGGAGTCCTACACTACGTTTGCTGAGCCGCGGTCTCCACTCCAGAACTCGTCTACTCCACCGGTTGTCGGTTCTTCTGCAGATATGCCCAGCTCATTGCCACTTCAGCGATCTAATCCTTTAAGCTTTGTCGGTGAGTTTGGTTCTCTGTCGGATAGTATCATTTCTGATTCTATCCTTCAAAGAAACCCCGAGCATAGCTCGCTCCATAGCTCGCTGAGCGACTTTGAATTAGTAGACTAGGCGCAACGTGAGTGTCCACGTTTTAGCTCCGTATGTCATGACTGGTAGGACGCAATGGTTGAAAACTTTGGCTTTAAAACTCTACGGTATGGATAAAGGGAAGACTCCACGTAGTTTAACTGCAATATCTTCCCTAGGTTTGTGTACTCCGAAACAATTTCGAGAGGGTGGCCATTTACGATCACAGGTCCCGGTTCGACTTTTTTGTTGATCATGATTTTGGTTTTATCCAAATTCATGCCGAGACCTATTCGTCGCGAGGCTTTTGCTAGGTTGTCCAGCATTTGTTGCAGCTCATCCAGCGACTCCGCCAGTAAGACTGACGTCTGCAAATCGCAAGTGTGAGATGTAGTCGCCATTTATGTTTATGTCCAGACCTTTTCAGTCCAGCGTCTTAAACATATCCTTCAATGCGCTTGTGAACAGTTTCGGCGGTATAATATCGCCCTGTCTCACTCCTTGGCGCAATTGCATGGGATTAGACTGCTGGTCCTGTACTCGGACACACATAGTGGCGACATCATACAACATACACCTCAACACCTCGACATAACGATAGTCTACTTGGCATCGCTGTAATGATTCCAGACCAGCCCAGGTTTCCACGGAGTCAAAGGCCTTCTCATAGTAAACAAAAGCCAGACACAGGGGATGATTATATTCTTCGGACTTTTGTATAATTTGCCTCACTGTGTGGATGTAGTCTATGGTGGCATATCCTCCACGAAACCCGGCTTGTTCCGGTGGTTGAAACTCGTTACATTACAGTTTAAAATATTGGGATGATTCATGACACATATGTACCTACATATATCATTATTTAAGACACTTATCTTTGCATAATTATATCGTTTTGTACAATTATAGAGAATTTTGTGAGATGAAATTGACCTCTAACGGATACAAATGTAGACGATGCCTAATGTAACTATTAACGTTGTGAAAAAAAGTGAACATTAGTCAACCAACTGGTTATAAACTGCTGACATGTGTATGTACTTATATGTATCTTAAAGACAACAACTTGACACTGTAGGCAGAGATTTGGTTCATTAATATATGCTTAAGTAAATATGAAACGAGAAAATTTACTCACTTGAAAAACTCCAATCGGTCGCCTTCTCTATTGATTCTAATGACGTCGTCGATCCCGCCGAGACGAACGGTGCCGTACACCAGCACGAAGATCACCCCGAAGTACATGAGAACTGTTTGGAGAGTGTCTGTCCAAACCACAGCCTTCAAACCACCCTAAAAATGAGTATGAAATATATATAAATATATGATCCTAAATGTTGAAGACTATAGATCTAGTATTCTGGAGTATATTTGCAGATTCTATATGGCTATACCTGTTTCTGGTGTGAGGTAGCAGTGTCTAAATAATTGAAATTCTTACGCAACTTTATGTTCAATAAAAAATATACAATTCATTGGTGCCTTATAGATGTTTAAATGCTTAGTGTACTCTGTTTGGAATAATTGCATGGTGTTGTTTTAGAATTTTTTAAGTACTGAACTAAAAAATCGCAACTTCATGTCAATTGAAATATTGTATAAACGTCTAATAATAATATAATAGCTCGAGAAATTACACGACCAAATCCCAAATTAGGAAGAGTTCGTACAATATATGAATGTACTTGACTGCCTCGTTGATATGGTTGCAAGCGCGAGTACCGATGGGGAAATTTTGGGTTCGAATCCAGGGTCGGGTGTTATTGGATCTTTCTAATTTAGATTTTTTAATAATGACGCGGAGTCTGGATCAGTGCCCGGTGTATAGCAATAGGCGCACCACCTATTCCATGGGACTTAAACGTAACTGGTGAAACGTGGGAGTGTACCTTCTACCCTCCTCTATCTACCTCTTCCGGGATTACATGCGTGATGTTACGTTAATCCATATATTCACTGGCTCGTTGGGCAGCTTTTTAGAGAACCTGAAGGCTGAGCTGGGATTCGTACATCGATTTTCACCCACTCAGCTGATTTGAGCTGATAAAAACCACAAGTGTAGGTCCGTAATAAAAGAAAGCATGTGTTTAATATTTTTATCTCTGTGTACTTTGTTTTCATCTTTTTAGTTAAGTGTGGTTCTGCTGATGACACTAGCTCTCTTTAGTCTACTTTACATAGGTCCATACGTCCTTGCACGGAGATGTCCCCAATATATTTATTATTTACATATGTACTACTCTATTTATATTCTTTTCTTCTTGTGATATTAAATACATATTTGTATACTACTCACCAATGTTGTATAGAAGATGCACACGATGCACACGAGCGGTGTTATGAGATGCAGCTTGATACGAGTCACTGTAATGATAATCATTCAAAAAGTACAAATACAGGAATATACCTTATCAAATTTATTTAAAGAGTTGTATTATTAATACTAATATTTATGTTGTACCTCAGTAATTGGGTACGCTGATTGTTTCCAATCGGTTCACAAGACCAGTTTTCATATGTGAATAAAACCCGCAATATCTAACCGAATTAGGCAATTGTTTCTAATGATCTTCTTACGTCGTATGTCATCGTCCGAGGAGTCCAGTTAATGGCTACGAGACATATAGCAAAGCACGCTATAGGCTGATGAGCTTAACAGAGGTCTCTTCTAGCTAGGAAATACATTTCTGTTTCTGATTAGTTAATCAATGTGAAACGACATCAACACACACCTTGGCTGAATGCGAGCGCTGGCACGTAGATAACAATGGGAATGTACAGCATCATCTTGATAATGAATATGATCGATCCCAACAACCTGACGTTTTGACTGAATCGAAGCTGCAGGTACTGGAAAAAGACGATAACTTCTATTAATACTAGTTATACTCGCGTCATCGTATAACAATTTAAGAAAATCATTAAAAATGAAATTATTTTTTGTTGATCTATGTACATATATTAAATATCTGTATTAAATGTTTTCACAACAAAACAATTAACAGTTGTCTACGAACTAATTAATAATTGCCTACACCAAATATTCGCCATTACCTGGCTTGACTAGTAGATTATGTCAGCTGGCATTAAGTTCGCCCTTTATTAAAGACCATAGGCGATTACTAAATATAAATAATTTCAGTTTTATGTACAATTTTTTTATATGAACCGGCCAAGCGAGTTCAGTAACCGCAATTCTGCCCTTATTGATATTATTATATGTACTAACGACTTTATTCAATCTGAGAGAGGAATAAATTTCTCTATGTAGGTCACAGATGAGTTTAACTTGTGGGGAGTCAATTGGAAAACGAGTCACAGTGCGTTTGTCAACTAGTTGATTTAATTTAGCTGTGTTGATAATTTTCAATATGCACTTTAAGAGACCATTGACGTGTATGTTATATAAATATACAGGTACGTACATTTGTGTCTAAAGTGTATTGTATTAGAATTCTAAGGCTATGGCAAAAAATATTAAGGTACGTGTTTAATAATTAATTTTTTCAATGTTATAATTTATTAATTTAAAAACATAAACGTAACATCACGCCTGTAATCCCCGAAGGGGCAGGCAGAGGGGCGTAGAACACCCCCACGTTTCACCAGTTACGTTTAAGTTATGGAATAGGTGGTGAGCCTATTGCCAAACACCAGGCACTGATCCAGACTCCGAGTCACTACTATAAATTCTAAATTAGAAATGTCCAATAGCACCCGACCCGGGATTTGAACCCAGGACCTCCCGATCGGCAGTCGCGCTTGCAACCGCTAGACCAACGAGGCAGTCGTAAAGATTGTGTTGGCATATTATAGCATGGAAGGGATAGTTT
>DWME01003156.1:0-18967 GCA_018244795.1 Parelbella ahira ahira | reverse complement strand
TCTAAAAAAAACTAATTAATTCCGACACATAACTTTTTAAGTGTTGTATCTTAATAACTATAAGAAATCCAGAAAAAAATATCAATCATTTATAAAACTCATAATTAAAAACGTATATTTGCCAAGTTTCATAACGATAGCTGCAGTATTAAGAGTGCTATACGCTTTTGAATGTTCAAACGGCTCTACTGTAAAATTTGCGATTTCAAGTTAGCGAGTTATACGTAGGAGGTGTCGATATTATATTTTTGTAGGTTATACAATAAAATAATAAACTATGAAATCATGCTTGTAATCCCCGCAGGGTTAGGCAGAGTGTAATACACTCCCACGTTTCACCAGTTACGTTTAAGTCCCATGTAATAGGTGGTGAGCGTATTGCCATATATATCAGGCACAGATTCAAACTCCGAGCCACTACTAGAAGTTCTAAATTAGAAAAATCCAATAGTACGCGACCAGAGATTTGAACCCAGGACCTCCCATTCGGTAGTCTCATTTGCAACCAGGCGATCATCATCAGGCGAGTCATCATAACCATAATATATTATTGTCATTATTTTACAATAATGAAATGTTATTATATTATTTTAAGATACAACTCAATATACGAAAATGTAGAATGAATTAAACTCGACAAATATGAAATATAATATTAATTATTACAAGATACAACTCACAGGTCAACATTCTCCATTGGTTCCCACATTGATTATTCTGTTATCACATGTAAAGCCACTCATTAGCATATTATTAATTAGAATGTATTAACCTGACCACAATTACAATTGAGCGTTCAAATTCTTTCACCGACCTATATGTATATCATAACGAAAATGTACTGGTGTTTTCCGCGACCGGCCACGTTTTGTAAGGAGAGCGATGAGTGTAGAAGAAGCTGTATTAGTTAGAACCAGTAGTACCTACGTAGTATAGTAAAAATTATAGTAGAAAATAACAGTAAACATTGCATAAAAGCACGTCGGACCTGCAAAAGGATAAAGCTACTGCACACTCGGCACTGTCTGCCTACTTCCTAAGGGACCAGGCGTTACGATACAATCATAGTAACATGTAATAGCACATTGCGCACAAATCGTATTAATAAATTGTAAATGAATATCACAAATAAAAATAATCTTAAGGAGATATGAAGGAGCTGCTGGATAATATTAGCGGAGGTAACGAAAGGGAACTCTGAACAGCTATTTGTTTCGTGATGGAAAAATAGAAAAAATGTGATGATGATGAACTGAATATGTGTAGATACCTCTTCTTTTATTTGTTTCTATTGGAATTTAGTGTCAGTAGGTGTAAAGTGGCCCCAACTTCGGATATAGTACCAACATGGCCGCGGGCGAGAAAACAAATACGTGGATAGAGCGTGTTTGCCGGCCGCCGGAATGATCGTGACAAACGACACAATACTCGACTTATTTATTTATCTAAATAACTTTGGTATATTATGAAGATTTGATATCAAAAATTGTTTAATTGTACAGTAAATCGCTCATTCCGAAAGGACGCTTTCTGTGCTTTCGATGCTTCTCCCTACCCCGTAAGTGATCAGGTCAAATATCTCCATCCATATAGACTATACACGTTTTGGATATTTGTCAATCTCAATCAACGCACACTGCTTTGGAAAAAGTTTAACTTTTTCGAAACCGTCTAAAATTATTTGCTTTTCCAAATAGGCGCATCTTATAGACATATTTTTGTTTCCTATTCACGTTATCTTGTCGCATAAGTGGTGTTATCTTTTGATTGCCCTTATCGTCACTTTCCTACGCTCCGAGTCTAGCCAGCTGATGGCAGATAACAGGCAATCACATACATTTGCCGAATTGATTTGTTATTATTTGCATTGCTATTTATGTTACCTACTAGTTAAAATATTTTGATTTATTAATATTACTCTTATATCGTCACGCCAGATCCCTCATGGGCTAGGCACGTGCTTCTTATAGGTTCTTGACTCTTTTCATATTATTAATTTATTTTCATATTTTTTTATTGACTGCCTCGTTGGTCGAGCGGTTGCAAGCGCGACTGCCGGTGGGGATGTCCTGGGTTCAATTCCCGGGTCGGTTAGGTACTATTGGATTTTTCAAATTTAGAATTTCTAGTAGTGACTCAGAGTCTGGATCAGATGTATGGCAATAGGCTCACCACCTATTCCGTGGGACTTAAACGTAACAGGTGAAACGTGGCGGTGTAATACACCTTTCTGCCTACCCCTTCGGGGATTACAGGCGTATTGTTACGTTTTTTTTATTTACCCCATAACCAAACTTACAGTAAAAATACTCAGACATGAACAATAAAATGTTTTGCAATGACATAAAAACGTCAAATATCGCCTTAAAATTGTCCCATTAAACGTTTCGTGAGTTTCTATACACTTGATTAAAATGTAGCTTAACTAAAATGTATATTTCGAAATATCCCGACTAGATTTGGATATATCCGAGGACTTCTTCATGAGCTTCTGTCGATCACAGCGACATCGCGACCGAGACTGTTTCAGACTTAAGTGAGTACACGATTTAAACGATATGAAATATAATGAAACTATTATATAATTTTGTACCCTTGTTTGATGTACACAATTATTGTATGAGAACATATAAGAATAAGTAATTGAAAGTGGCCTGTTACACCAATTTATCAATAAAAGTTGTGTAAAAATGTGGCGAGATTTAATTTATTGTTTGCGGAGTCGATAAAGCACCGGCGGCACCGGCGATGTTGAATTATTTATCGCCACGACATCGCCTTGCAAGGATACGCATCCATCGATGTCCCATCAAAACAAAGTCGCCGAGACATTTATTCTCAATGAGGCCAATTGCTTGGGATGCCGATTTGTGATGTTGTATCGCGACTCGTTCCTCATATGTTGTAACGATTTTTATCGTTGTGTAGTTTGAGTTTTCGTCAGTTTATTTATTGAAACGTTAAGCTTTTCCTTAGATCCTTTCTAACCACGATTTTTAGATCGGAGATTATATATTAACCTGTAACTTTTGTGAAGTGGTCGATTTTACCACTTCCCAAATTTTCCATTTTACATATGTGTGATTACCAAAACTATTCCCTACAGATAAAACATATTTTGAATCTATCTATTTCATCGATGAATTCGATGTCTAATCAAATCAAGTTTTAAAAATAACTTTAAAGTTTTCTTATCTAATTCCGTACATGGTGTAACAGATTAAAAGGCACGTTTAAAAATTACGTTGACTTCGTTAACGCTACAATAAGCTGTTGTATTTACACACGTCTCGACATTGAATAAATATGCGGTAAAAGGGGTGTTTATTTTATATAAAATCAAATGGGAAAAGCAATCCGGTGGCACTGAATTATTAATGGCGTCGAAAACAGCCTGTTCCGACACGCGCGCTCTTTGACGCGCCATCAAAACATGCTTTGTCGTTCGTAATGACAACTTATTATGTTTGAACAGTGACGTGTTCGGCTTTCACGTTATAGAAGTTTGATTTGAATTGTTTCATTACAACCAAATTATCTTCGTTATCATCGAAAGACAAAAGATGACATGCCAGACTAATAGTAAGTGTATTGAAATATCTGTAGTCTGGTACGATGCCTACAATTCGTTTATACAACTGGACGGTAACCGAAACGTACTCTTACACTATACAATATTGTATATTAAATAGAATTTTAACTTAACAACAATTTAGTGTGGCATTTTAAGTTGGCATGTAACTTAGTTACCGAATGATAGGTACTTTGTGATTTATACTGTTCTAAATTCAATAGCGACAATTAAAAGGGGCATTTAAATTCCGATAATAAACGAACTTAACACGTATAACAATTGTATTTATCTTTTTTTAAACAGACTAATATTTAACAGTAACAGTTATAGCCTAGTGGTTAAGAATTCAACCTCTCATTCCGGGGGTGCTGGGTTCAAATCCATGGCTCGCACCTCTTTACAAAAAGTGCGTTTTAAATTTAAATATCACTTGTTAACGGTGAAGGAAAACGTCGTGAGGATACCTGCACACCTTAGAATTTATAAAAAAAATATTTCTAAGGTGTATGAAGTCTGGCAACCCGCACTTGGAGAGCGTGGCAGACTATGGCCTTAATTTTCTCATTCTAAGAAGAGACCCATATGCCAACGATGAGTCGATTATTATTATTATTATATTCTTTAATATTAAACAAAATAATAAAATATTTTACTACATAACACACGACCATCTGATACCACATTGGACGGAAACAATGTTTTGATAACCTGACGGCCGATAAACTACATTATATATTTAACATAATATATAGATACTGTTTAACTGGACACTATGCTCAATATATTCAATACAATACTCCTTTGCAATTTACATGGAAAGTTTTACGGATTATTTGGAACAGGAAAAACCGATATTTACGATGTTTTTATACCTTACCGCGGCTCTTTTATCTAATAATATATATGCGTTCCAAATTGGATGTCTTATAAATCTGCTAGACGTAGATAGGGACGCGATAGCTATATAAAATCGTAGATTAGACGCTTTCTAACACCTGTAGGCATGTGATTACTTGTTGTGAGGTTCATCGACACACTTTTGCGGTAGACATGTAAAAAGAGTTCTCCGTAACGTTTTCTAAGATTTGTTAACTCTACCAAATCGGCCCTTGGCTAGCGTCGTAGTCTGTAGCTTTAATCCTTCTCGTAGAACAATGAAAGGGTTGATAATTAAACTAGTTAATGAACTTGATCAAATTGAAATGATTACTGTTTTGCTTTTGTTAACTACCTAATTCGAGGTGATCTCTGCTTCAAACCCTGACGATAGGTATAGGAGTAATAATGATGATCCTTATAAATAAAACCTCCACTGCTATTTACTCCACTGCCATTTTAGTTTTTATCCTTCTAAAATATTATAATAAACCAGTGTCTAGTAGAGTCAAATATAGGTAAGCCACAGTTCATTTATGGCAAAATTTTTGTATAAGAACGTGACATGATAACAATAAAATGAATAGATGGGGCACGTCGGATTTATAAGAATAGAAATATTTGACACTCGCTCTGCTTACCCTTTAAGGGACCTGACGTGACGACATAACACTAATAATAATAAATGATATACGTCACTTAACCCTTCACTGACCACCAATAGACCGAGCAAATGTAACGTGCGCCAACATCCTTACATAATTAGTTATGAGAAACAAAATGTAAGCGTCTAACACAACAATGAGGGTGTTTGTTTATTTTCCAGCCGCGATGCGAACGGATTATCGTGTTTCCGTTATTCTTTTTAATGCGGCACCGTTTAGGATCACAGTTTACGTTATAGATGCCAAATCGATTCCAACGATCACACCAGCTTACGTAACGGTGAATACCATCCCGTCCCATACCTCCAACACTCAATTCTACTCCACGTGTCTGTGGTCATCATCATAAATCCTTTTATTGTTTGCACTGTTGGACTCTGCTCTGTTTTCAGATTTTTTTCGATCTTTTATCGTTCCAGTATCGGACACGCATCTCTTCTCAGAATGACAGTGTTGAGGCCGTAGTCTACCACGCTATTCAAGTACGCGTTGGCAGGCTTCACACACATTAGAGAACATTTTTTAATTCAATGGTGTGCAGTTTAACTCACAATGTTTTCCTTGATCGTTACGATGTGTGATATTAAATTTAATATCACATATTTTGTAGAGGTGTGCGCCACGGGATGATCATATGATTACCAAAGTGGCTGTCTACTGCTTGATAGATATAAAAATATTTTGCATATAAATATGTGAACTGTTTGTTACAGGTAAGCCGACTGAACCATGCAATTTGTGTGATCCCATGCTCCATGTTCCGTATGGTAAGTGGTGACGATGTAGTATAATAATTATCAAATATCAATATTTTGTTAGACACTTGCAAACGACACTTTGTAACAAATAAACTATAAGATATTACACTCTGCAAGAGTACAAACGAAATAAAAACGAAGCTATTTTTGTATAAAATACAGTTAGATGTTCCTATTGTATTTCTACAATAACGTTCGCTTTTTCGGGCCATTTTTGAACCCATCTACGCTTTCCATCAGGCAGAGTAGCGGCCAAAGCCTACAATAATAACCTACAATATAAAAAAATGCGTACTCCATCTCCTAATCAAAAGTTTAAATCCGAACAATTAAAATTGCCCGTTACTTCGTTGCAGGGAGCTTTATGAACATAATCGCATTAACCGTGTTTTCTGCCTTTGTCCAATTGAATCCGCGCTGCAGTGATCAAGTAGGAAGAGTGGGTAGAGTGGGCAGAGTGGGTCAACGGGTCGTTCCGTCCCGCCGAGCCCGCATCTCCCCTACTCCCTTCTCCTGTCCGTATTAATAAACTGTACTGTGCTTACGTGCATACCATCACGCTTTTACTTCTTTTATCAACGATAGATAGGCAAAATAAAATTCGTTATGTAATCTGGAATAAAGAATATCGGTAATCGGTAAATATGATGCCCAACTTATATATTGTCGACATAACTACTTGCACCTATATCAGAATAACATTATCATCAGTCTACGCTAGACATCTTTCTATAAATTAAAATAAACGTTAAGTTATAGCTAATTTTATATTAGTTTAAATACAGAACCTTAAAACATTTCAATACAGTTTCAAAACATCACATCTAATATTTACTGAAGTCATTCGATACGTTCAGATCGCAGGCGTATCCCTGCAAAAGGAAAACCAATAAATATTTCATTGCGATTTTATAGTGAAATTTTATTTCAGTTTCAGAACAATATTTATAAAGCGCCAGATACTTTCAATAGTGGAGCTGAAATAATTTATGTTAGTCCATTGTTCTACGAGTACTACGTATTTATATTTAATGCGAAAGTTCAAATCGGCGAGCGCCCGCCAACTTTCCTTGCAACTGTTTATACGTTACGTTTGTATTTAAACGCTGACGAGCAAAAACTAAGGAACGCTACGAACTGAAGTCAACAGTTACGTTAGTTAGTATTTCACTTTAATTCGTTTATTATTTTAATGTTGTGTTATTAGTGTATAACTTTGTCCCGGTTCAGCTAGGTGGGTACGGCGTTTGTTGATAGTAAACAATACGATTTTCTTAAAAATTGACAAGGGACCTCCCGATCCTCCAGGACCTCCCGATCGGAGCAGTCGCGCTTGCAACCGCTCGACCAACGAGATAGTCTGTATAAATTATATGAACTTAAATATATATATTATTGAGCACCCAAATACCTACATGACATTTACAACAAATCAAAAGAAAAAAAACGAGCGCCTTTCAAGTACTTTTTCACCGTCTTAGTGTCTTAATGTTAATCTCGCAACAATAATTTTATGAATGCCAGCGAATTGAGTTTTAATCCCGATTACTAATTAGCTTTGTCGGGCCGCCATTTGAATAGCGCGGTCACGTGTTCAGAAACACATCAAGTGGCCTTTTTTACAAGTAAAAAATATCGCTCTTCGATAATAATTTTTGATTATTTCATGAGTTATTAAACATAATTTCAATGTACAGGGTTATAAAAGTGATTTCTAAGAGCATTTTTAAATTATCTATATTAGTTTACTAACCTTAATACTCTTGATACGAGTAGCGGGGTAGAGTAGTTACAGCAGCACGTGCAAATATAGAGTGATACACGGTTAACACTTTGCTAAATATAAACTAAATCAAATAACGCAAGGGTCATGTGTACTGACTGACCTTTCAGCTTCAACCCACCCCTGTTCTCTGACCTTTACACCGAAGCGTCAAAATGTAGCATTTAAATCGCGTCACACGACAAGTTCCCACGCGCTGCGTGCCAGTGCGACAATAAAAAGAGTTGGTGTCGTTCGGTCCCATCAAATAATTAATAAGTGATATTGTGTCGGCCCGCATCGCGTACATAAATAATATTAACGAACCCGATGCGTCAGCTCTACGCAGCGTAATCTATTATTATATCAGTTAAATCTCACTAACACTTACGCTTCAAGCTATTTTCAATCGTATGTTTGATTGTTATAAAGTCTAATATCGCTTGTTAGTTAATTGAAATTGAACATACTGTTATCTCTCCATATAACAGTGGGTATATTCGTGTTGCGAGCACCACTTTCTCGATTGATTGTCGATATAATTAGCTGAAGGGGATCTTCGCGCTTCTAGGGCCGACATTTATTTAGCTCTTCGCAGCTATTTGCGTATTTATAGAAATGTTCGCGCCGTTGATACAGCTGTCTCGCTGAATTGGTAACATTTTATAATTTGAGTAAACATTGTTATTAATAATACGGGTAGATATAAATTTAGATTTTACAACGATGATTTATGGGCTTGCCGTTATAATTTTTATACTCAAGCACATTGGTGTATACGTTTTGTTTGTTTCCGAACTATTTTTAACGATGCGACCCTATAGGAATCTATTCTCTGAAAGGCTAATTGGCACCCACGCGTTTTTATTCAATTGACTGACTTTGAGTGGTCTTAATTTGGTGTCTATTTTGGTGTAATTGAACGTCCATTTTCTATGATAAATGTAAAAATAAAAACAAATTGCCGTATAAATTACCAAACAGCATATCCCAATTGGGCATACACAATACTTATATGTGCTTTTCATCTGAACTATCACGCATACTATATTAACACAAGATTTCTGAACGAAATTAATTGAAATAAAAGCAATATATCCACAAATATCTTATACTATAAGATTGTTAGCAAATGAATTCATTGGCTAAATGTTATATTACCAAACGACTTCTCGTTTCGGCTTGAAAAATTCAGATTCGTATTCGTAAGTTAGGGTTGCCAGTTTATTGTGTGCTTTTTTATTCAAACACAAGTATCCAACAGAGTGGTTACAAATCCGAGACTTGTTCGAACAAGAAATTGATACGAACGTTTCATTTCAGTATCATAACTTAATTAGATTAAATTGTGAATGAATCATTTATTAAAGTTTCTACTATCTAAAGAAATATAAATATCTTTACAAAAATTTTAATTATACTGTAACATAATCAGTAGGTGTTTTAACTTATCTTTAGCTCGGATCTAAAGCCTTCTCCGGTCACAGGAAGCGTTTTAACGCCGAGTGGCATTTTTGAACATAATGATATTAAGACCGACGAGTGTTGATCTTTCATTACAGAAGAGAATCCGATTCGTCTATTAATTATATAAATGTTTACTTATGTTTCGAATAAAAAGATTCTTTGGTAATAGTCGTTTTTAATTACATTTAATTTTATAAACGTTTTCATTTATTCTTATTTGTACGACCAAATGCGACGGAAAGTATTGAATACGTTTTTATTATTTTGTTACACGTTTATCGGTCCGAAAACCCTTGAAGGTCGGGGTTAAATCGCAAAGGGACTATTAAGCCCCATAGCAAGGGGTTTCCCGAGACCCGAAGTCTTCACGCATTAACAACCATCGTCGTACATTATGCTCTCTTAATCTAAGATTGAGAGTGAAACGGAAATATTAATGGTATTAAAAATTAACATATTTTAACCAGTAACAATTTACAACTCATTACTGTTATCAAGTTAATTTACAATTACACATTTGAGACAATGCACAGCCTTGAACGAGTGAGCAGTCACGAAATATTCGCTGTTATGTAACGACAAAATAAATCGCAATATCTTCAACAACTGTTACGTACACACACATACAAACAACCAAACACACACACGTGCACGCAAATGCAAATAAATATGCAAGGTCGGTAGTTTGGGAAACCGTAATACATACATACATATGTACGTGTGTTCGCTTCCTCATATTTCTCGCGCTGTGATCTCACAGCTGTTATCGTTGACCACATTATCAATATCCGCGCTTGCGATAAAGCAAATAGCTGTTCGCATAATGTAAATCGTGCTAATTTTCGCGAAGGTCGCGCGGAGACCTTACAAAAAGCAGCTTTGACCTCGCACTTATCATTGACGTGATATCGTGATATGCGCAGCAATTATTCTGATGATAGCCACACGTATCACTCTTACTTTAACGGTCTCCTATTGTGGGACAACGCGCGGGGTGGTGCTGGAAAACAGTGTCCGGAAATATTAAGGACGGTTCACATACCGATGTCTTGGAAGAAGATATATGCCAGTAAGTGTCGTGACCAAATTTCTATAAAGTTAGCTGTCTACTCCATGAGGGACGTGCCGTGACAATATAATAATACTTGACATAGTGTTTAATGTATATTGTATTTTAAGCCCGTTTTATATTGGGCACATAATCTATTGTGGCTGTTAAATTTCAGTTAATACTACGAAATCAAAGCATAAATGTGCCAACACTAGAACCGCGCGCGCAACTGAATTAATAATCTTATTAATCGGGATTCGATACGCGGAATCGATTCGTGTCGTACCCAAATTAAGAATACATTCGATTGTGTATTCATAATAACCGCACCACGTTAGTTTTGAATACATAATGATGGTAAAATAATAAATTTTAATCTTACTTCGGCTAATCAATAAATTAACGCTATTAAAATGTCTCGTTCTTTATTTATTTTGTATTTTGTTTTTCTTGATTAAAATACCTAACTGAGATTGTATTATGAAATATGTATTTATGTTAGGCCATCACGCTAGATTCCTTAGGGGGCAGCCAGATGGTACCCAGTGTCGAATATCTTTAATGTTACAGATCTGACATGATCCTTCTACGTTCATCGCTCTCTTCTTACACACGCACCGATATCGAAAAAATTTAAAGTTATAACTGTTTAATCTGTCGAAATATTACACACATTGTACAAAATATGCATTTATTAATAAAGTAGTGTTATTATAGTTTGTCCCGTTGGCGGCCCGAGTAATTCTGATAACAGTACTGAAGCACATAACTGATTGCAATATTATTCCGTGAAATACTCTGAAGATCATCAGAGGCAAAAATTGCATTTAGGGAAAACCATTTTGCAACAAATATTTTATAGGGAAAACTTTTAATCAAAATGAGGCCAAAATTACTAAACCCACCGTACCCACTGTAAGCGCAACTATGCATAGGCTTTGAAACATTTAAATGTTAAAAAGTCTGAAAACTTGCCATGAAATTGTAGGTTACATTCAAATGAATGTATTACGATTTTAATATCCATGCTGAGGAACCACGTGAACTTATTCATTTGCTGGTTGGTGCGATATGATACCATCGCAGCCACCACGCAGTAGAAATCATACAAAAAATGATGATTCTCAATTTTTGGTTTAAGTCCGTTCACGTTGCAATGGATTTGACTTGTGTTTAGCACAATTCTCATTTCTCGTCATTGAGTATCATTACCAGGACTCATGATGATTGTATTAAGCGTTTTAAATAATATTTTTTTACCTAAATAATTTTGGGTAACTGCTAAATCTACATCTCAAATTTCCTTCTCGTATGGCAAAGTGGACTCTTTGACATTGAAAATAAAATATTATTTCGCTCGACACCTTTGTCTAGTAGGTACACTGTTGCTCCTGTGCCCGTGCAATTTCAATTGTTTCGCCGGCTATCGAAAACGGTGTCATAATTCGGACGGTGTGCGGTTTCGGAAATCGCCCGTGCCCGTCAAATAGAGGGTCGGACGATTTGGGACAACCACAAATATTGGCGTGTGTTTCGCCTAATGACAGCTTTTATATTTGTCGATGGACGTTCGAAACTATTTCTTTCGTGATGTTCTAAGCTAGAGCTGACGTAATTGGCATTGCTATAAACACTTACTACCTTTAGTTATAATCCAACTATATTGCATAATAGATTTCGGTTAGAGAAAAAACTTTTGCTCCTTTACTATTTCTCCTGGGATGCGATAAAACAATAATATAGTAATGTGGTACAGTATATAACTTAATTATCAAACAAAACATTTAGGAGCGTACACAGGAAACGTACTGTAATAATCAGTATCTAGTTGATTTCGCCAATGACGTCAAGGAACATCGCCGCACGCCTTCGGTTTAAGCCACGTGTAAATTATGCTCTGTGATAACATTTTTAACCCGTGATTTTAAACGCAGTTGTAAATGTTATGCCAACAGATATTATAAATATTAAATAATCTTATATCATTTTTTCCACAATGAGCAAGTAGGTATCTAATAAGCATTGCCGCAATGAAAAGATGGCGATGAATTCATACTAAGAGCAAGGCTAAGTTAAGACTTATTGAAGAAAAAAATTAACTAGTTGCGGCATATATGTAGAAAGAATTACATATACATGTTATACAATGTGAAAGTTGATGGATGCAGGTGCCGAGGAAGACCGAAACTGACCTATCATGACCAAATATATCAGATACTGTCTAATGAGGGAGTCAAAACTGTTCGAAACCAGCGTGCGTGTATGACGAGAGTGATGAATTTAGGCACAAGAAGCGCGACAGGTCTATGAAGATAGGGGTTATTTTGCTCTCTATCTAATATCGTAATGGACCTAGAGTGATGATGCAATGATTAAAAAAGATATCAGGACAAACTCAACAAATATCATAAAATGTCTGTCTGAGTGTGTATGGGTCTCTGTGTTTGTGTGTTTACATTAAATATTCTGCTTTATCAAATTTGAATACCTATACTTGGAAAACATGTGAGCAGTGTTTAAATATATGCTCGTGCGTAGTTGTTTCGACACTAGGTATCGGACGCGTCAATAGCTAGAACGTACCGATATTATTTTGATGCTTTTTATATCTTCTTTTCATTTCTCTCCTTGGATAGTAAATTACCTCATTGTGTCATTTTGTTGTCTATGTGCAAATGTATGGTTAAATATTTATCTGCGCCATTTACGCATCGTTATATGTTCCTTATATTTTTCCGTACACTGCTATTTCACGAATATTTATTTCTTGCCTTTTATAATTAATGTAGAAGGGGCGAAAGTAGTCAGCGAGGACCGGTAGCAGGTGAAAATCTTTAATCTGGCTATCCCTCAGAGAAAGAAGCATGGCAATACAAATACACGCATCAGTAGCTACCTTCAGGAATATTGTTAACATTGTTATGTAAACAGAAGCTGGGCTGATCCGCTTAGACCTATCCCCGGTATTTCGATAGAGCGCCCGGCATTTCCAGCGAGCCGTCAAAGTGCTTGGATTAAACTCTAGTACCAACAATTAGTAGTAATTCCCCAATAACCTGCCAGATATTGCCTTTGACGGCTTCACTGGTTGTGTGCCACACACGACACATTTGGCTACTCTGTTTTGCTACACTATGCACTGTTGGACCATGTAACCTCTATCACCGACGGTTGACTGGTAGAGAAGTCTATAGTAGTCCGTCTGCTGTAAAAGAAACAGTGAAAGGTAAATAAATAATTAATGCCCTCGATAGCTTTCTATTTAATGTCACATTGTTTTTATATTAGAGAATGAAAAATCTACGCTTTTTAAAATTCAGAACAACCAAAACTGTACTTACGTACTTTTGATTTATTTTCTGTTAAATATTTTCTTTATCCAAAACAACTCAAAGAGCTTCATTTTATCCATCGTAGACCATATTGTTAATTTAATTTAAATAATTCTTCAGAATATTACTTCCTATAGAACAAAGTATCTTACAGAAGGTGTTCTAAAGCGGGCTATATAATTGGCCCTTTTTCATTTGAAAAAAGACACAATTTCAAATTTCAATAACAAAGACTTGCAATCACATCTCGTCCCTACTCCCTGAAAATGTATGCAATCTACGCCAATATTATTATTTTAATTATTATATCATCATTCCAAGTCTCTTACGGGGTAATCAAAGAAAAGACTACTCTAAGACAATAAGAGATAAACAGTCGAAAAAAAAATTAAAGCATGCGAATTCGTAACACAGGCAACAATTAAACGTAGTTGAAATCACTTAGTACAATATTAATGCCGTTATTGTTCCTAGTTAAGCTCTAAATTCCCTTACGTTGAGTGAAGCTACTAATCGCATAATCAGTCTAAGCTAAGTAGTCGTTGATTCCCAAATCCCAATTCCCGAACGCAACACGACCAGCTCGAGCTCTCCCGATGGCAACAATGCCACTAATTATTCCCACAAGCCAACTGGTGTTTGTCTTATTTGTATGGTTAACTTGAACTGCAGTCGCTGTGAAAGGTGTTTGTACAGACTAAGGTATATTTACTGCCTAAGATATATGTATTTATATGCCAAAGTATATTTGTGGAATAAGATATACATATGTATGTTATAGGCTAAGATGTATTTACAGACTAAGATGTATTTACACACTAAGATCTATTTTTAGGCTAAGATACGTATTTACTTTATTTTTGTTATCACTAATTACAAAATAGTATAATAATTAAGTAGTACAATTATTATAAAGTAGTGTAAAAAAATCATATGTTGGTTCAAAATACAAATAGTGATAGAAAAGGTAACCAATTCCAGGCCATTTATAAACATACCTATTTCTGATTAAGTTCTCGGATTAAAGTTATGTTCTATTACAATACATTTTCTGTTAGGATCACCTTCTATTAAAATTATATTTAACATTTTTGCAGTGTCCTGTAGTTAGTGTTTTAATCTTGCTGCACTATGTTATCATTTACGAAAGAAAAAAATTACTTCATCTATTCCCTCATTAGATAATGAAATTTACGATAATTTTTACATAACACCTCGAGCTGACTGGAATAAAGACAATTTATTTATATAACTATATTGATAGGCAATTATCAAATTAATAGTTTAAAGAACATTCCTTCTGTCTAATATTTAATAATTATGTACGAAATATTCTTGATTTTAACGATCCTTTTGCCTCCATTTGTACTGCTGTTTATAACAAAAATAAATAAAACATAATTAAATCATATAACATTAGACTGCAATAGTCAGTTTTTGTCGAAACATTTAACTTTCGTTTTGTGAACTCCAACATTTATCTGTACTGTTGTTAATTGAACAAACTAAGAACAAACTTTGTCATGTAGTAACAGGGGGGCAATAAATGTAGAGATATCTCACCGCGGTACAGACGTAAAGAAACAATTTAATTATGTTCCGTGGAAAAACTGCGCCGCCCACCTGTGGACCACTCGGAGCGCGCGCCGCGGCCTGCACTGTTCAAATGCCTTTTTCTGACATTTAGCGCGACTAAGCGACAACATTATACACCGACTGGAAATACTTTTAATATATCAAACGTAATTTCAAAGTTTTAAGATAGCCAGCATCGTATAAAAACTAATCTTCTATACGCTCCGTGTCAACTGACATTTAGATTGTCAAAAAAGCATGAAACAAGTTTAATTTATTCATCGTTCTATTGTCCTTTACTATTACGTAAACATCGTTCCGAACACGACGGAGATAACCTTGTTGTGTCGCTTTTAACATAATACGGAATAAAATACGACGGAAATCCAACTATCAATAACTTGATGTTGTTTAAAATTCGTCGGCCGTCAGGGATTTGGCACTTCGGCGCGCGCGACGAATTCATAATACTTTTTTATGGGCGCCGTTGCCTGGATTTGATGCATAGCGCTTCGACTTGTCGCAGGCCACCACACAACTATACATAGATTAAAACATCGTATACAATCAAAGTTTAAAAGCGTTTTAGACCGCGATCTAATATTTATTTCTCTTGACTTATGATAAAGTGTAACCGCTTTATTTATGATACGCCAATGATAGTTTCATGGTTTAAATTTAAACCTTCCAATCCGGGCCCCTTGGCTTCCGATCCTGGCGTAGAGCAGAGCGTAAATGTACATTGTAAATGTAAATGTACATACAAATGTACATATGACGTGTCATAGCGAACTGAATGAAAGTCACAAGTTCGTTACACGAGTAATAACTTTATCGTTTCTGCCTTTTAATAAACCCTCATCATATCGATAACTTCACTTGATTTAGTAGTATTAAAACTGTCAGTGTACAAATCTTTAAGTCGCAATGTTAGTACAATTATGATTTGTGTACAAATTCTGAACTTTATCCGCTTAATTCCATGCCCTATTCAAGTTGTACTGAACACGGCCATGTATAAAGTGTAATCATAATGTCAAAGAGAACCCAATAATTTACTGAACATATTGCGAACTGCCTTGAACTAGAATTCTAGATTTTCCATAACGTGAGTGTGTAAATAACAGAAGTTGTAATAATGTTAGGACTTTGATTACTTAATGGTATTATTGAGCGTAAAACGGACATGTGTTCGGACCGTAACAATGTCTAACGTAAATAGGTGTTTGTTAATGTTTCACATTGATCTAATTTCGTTCCTATAGCCCTTTGTATAGCAAAGCAAATTCTCTTCTGTCATTATAAATATTGATTTTTCATTATGATATTTTAAAATAAAATATTTAAAATGTATAATTTTACTGATAGGTATGTATGTGTTGAACTTGTTTAGCGATTTTAACATTCGTAAATAATATAGCATTGAACTTACAATGTACCCAAATACATTTTTGGACATGAATGTCTTTTTTATATATGAACACAATACTGTTAAAATTATACACAGATTATAGGTAATGTATGTCTTGAGATCTGCCTACAATATTATTCTCAAGTTTCTTTTATGCTCCTTTATAAGTGCCCTCGAAAGATAAAGGAGTGTAGACTTTGTTTTACTGTAAATCAATCTCGAAATATGCATAGGCAAGCATCTCGATAAATCAGTAGTGTAAAGGACAAAAATAAGTAACAAAACATATTTGTGTTTGATAGGATAATGATATAAATTAGGATCTACTATTATTACTGCAATTGTTTTCATTTATTACGTACGTCTTAGTTATAGTTACTAAATATTTATTATCGTTATAATAATATTTTCGGTAACCAATAATAAGTGTAAGTAGATGTAATAATCATGAAACAAATAAATGAACAATACACAACATATCGCAAGCATAGCACAACTTATACAACATTGAGATAGCTAAACAATATATTGGCATCATTACACAGCGTACTGAGACAGTTATACGACGTATTGAGATACCAGCGTTCACCCTACGACTAATTAGTTAAACGGCAATCATAACAGGGCGCGACGAGGTTCCCCGTTTTCCTGTTCGCACTCGCCGCGGCCCGATGTCGGATTAATTGTTAATTTAATATACGGCCGAGATCGAACCGGCCGATAGCGCGGCCGGGCCGTGACTAATATCGGACTACCGGTTTGCATGTTAAATGCGGTATTATAATTAACATACATTTAGATTAGACGGAGGTTATATCGCGCACTGCGAAACTTTATTTTCAATGTTCATGTACGTTTCTATGGTTGTATAAATTGTTTTTAGTTCTATAAAAGGATGGCTGGATTTTTTTATTGTTTTTGTAGATTGTGGGTACTAGTGAATTAGAGGACTCATTAGATGCTCGAAATTTTCGTTATCAACTATGGTATTGGTAGAAAATGCTATTTGACATTATGTTTGCCCTTTGTTCACAATCATAAAGGAAATATTGAATAATTTCATTACAATATATTTCAAAATTTGTAGAATTTTAATTACTGTATTAAGAAGTAGTTACTGACTTTTGAAGTTGTTCTCCCTCCTGTTCAAAGATTATTATCCATAAATCTTATTACCGCCGGGACGAACACTGCTTAAAGTGATTTAAATATCTGATTCGAGTAATGCGAGCCTCTTTAAAGACTCATAAACATTTTCATCAGATAAGAAAATAGACTTTCAATAATATGTAATGTACGAAATATCATTGTATTAATAAATATTATTTTTACGCATTAATGTACCTACATATTGTCATTCTTTAAATTTCAATTTCAGATTCTACGAGTACAATTACTTTATTATCATCATATTAATTAAAATGAGAGCATGTAGGTACTTCATTATAGTGTAAAAAATAGAGGTTTTTTTTCCGCTAAAAATCTATGAGGTGTCGCATTTAAGGAAAATACCGGATTTAATTTGGACGGTGAATTTCGGCGCAGTGTTAGCAAAATACACCTGGAGCGCTTGTAAAAGCCTCGTGACCTAAACAAACTTTTGCCTTTTGTTTTGTCATTTGAAGCCCAATTCCGCGGCGCTGCAGCGCGAATTAATTCGGCGGTTTGATACCGGCGAAATTCTCTTGTGAACAAAAATGGCAATTAAAAAGATAGAAATCCTATTTAATAAAATTTGAATGTCCTATAAAGTAGAAATAATTTCAATTGATTACATTCTGACAGGAGATCCTCATAGGTGATGACCTTATGTTGATGGTGAGAGGTAAATCACAAGTGAATAATAAATTTTCCGTAATAAGTTGAAAGACATGATCTCATAATCGGTTTTTGTCTCATATGTAGTATGTTTCCTTTCGCATTACAGTTGATCCTATTTAACGTTTAGATCAGCATCTATCGCTCCTTTGTTGGCTATGAGTCTGCTCTCACTATAAAAAGCGTTAAGGCCATAGCCTGCCACACTGGCCAAGTGCGGCTTGGCAAACTTCGCACGCGTTATACTATATTATGGAGAACTCGGCGGTGTGCAAGTTTCCTGCCGAAGTTTTTTCGTAGTGTATCGTTTAAGCTATTTGTGTGCTAGATTGCAACCTAATAAAATGTTTATTTTTTAAACTCCTAGTGCGACCCGCGCTTTAGCAGTGAGGGAACAGAGGGATTAAATATTTGACGGATGACACGGAAAACCTATAAATGGAACGCTGCCTTACTAACACATTCCCGTATTGAGCGTCGATATTGTGTTCGTTTATTTTTTGCATTATGTATTCCACTTCTCTTAACTGCTCGATCGGTTCCTTCGTTTTTGCTACAACTGTTTGTCCGAAGTTTTTAGGCTTTGGACAAAACGAAAGATTTGCCAAAGTTTAAAACTCTTGATCAACTGTTTTGCATTATGCTGTGCAACATAAAGTTTCCAGAAGCTAACTTTAC
>DWME01003155.1:0-18969 GCA_018244795.1 Parelbella ahira ahira | reverse complement strand
TGTCGAATTTTCAAACGCTTCTCCTGAAAAATTACATCATTTGCATAAGTGACTGTGTTGCACCGTGGGTGCGATATGTTGAAGTTATATATTCATCTGATGGTCATCACTTCTCTCACTATTTTAGTAGTTCATTTAAAAAAGACGTTTTACAACATTTTAGCAAAAAGCAGTTTCAACTTACTCTTTTAAGCAGCAATTAAAGTTACATTTAAAGGCCAAACATACTTTTTTTATGCATTAATTTTTTATCAATAATTTTCAGTGTGAAACGGCACTCTAAATCAATCGATGTAACTAAGAAATGTTGTGGATACTGTCGGGGGACTTTTGAAATAATACTCAACAAGAAAAACAAAGATGGGGTCATTGTATCGACGCCGGTCCGGAAAGGAGGGCCGAATGACTTCGCTTTGTATGTCAAAGAGAACTATGGTACAATGAAAGATGCTACTCGAAGCCATGCTGAAGTTATGAAATTGCTCGGTGAACAGTTCTCGGCTAGGAAGGCAACTTTGAAGAATAGTGAATGCATTTTAGAAATATAGTGAGTCTTCCAAAGTATTGACATAATTCATGTACATATTATGATGTAGAAAATCTATTAACACCCATCAAGCTCACGGTTGAAATCTAGATGCTGAGATTCAAGAGCTTGTGATGCCTAAATCACACATCAAGCAGATTGTCCGAGTTGTTAGTTGTTATCAGTTGTTGTCAGTTGATCTCTTTTGTGGTTATTTATAAAAACTGTAATTTCAATTCTATTTCCTCTACCTACACTAACTGACATACCATGGTGAATGATACTGCAGGCCTAATCAATAGGAGTTCTGATAAGACTGGTATTTTTAAATATATGAGAGTAATTTTAAGAGCAATAGGTATTTTTTAAACCAATTGCAAACATTAAAACGTGGTAAGTAACATTTTTATATTTTACAAGTTACATTCTATGTTTTTAGATGACATTGTATATTTGCACAATTTTATGAGTACATTGTAAAATTAATTTAATTCACAACTCTACTTTGTGTGTATACAAGAATTTTTGAATAATTTTCTTGTTAAATATTTTAACGCATTTTGTCGAAAACAATTAAAAAAATTACATACTTGACCATATTGGTTACGTCCGAATTATAAAAGAATAATTTATGGCGTTCTAGGTATTAGAGAAATGACGTTTACGACAGGTAGCTGTCACTGCTGAGATAATTGTTAAAATAAAAACTGACGTTGGCCGATTAAAAAGGCCAATAATAATCGAAATAAAACTTGACGTTTTGTTCGCATATATATATTTGATTAATAGATAACACATTCTACAACGTTTACGTCATAACTGTGTACAGATTTGAGTAATGACAATATATTTTGATTATTGTAAGCCTGAACTTTTTGGTGTATACAGATGATTGTGTATAGTTATTAATTAATTTATACATTAGAATGTATATTTGAAAGACATTGTGAATCAGCATTATTATTAATAAATTATTTTTGTAATCTAATGTTTCTTATTTGGGTATATATGGTAGATGAATGAGGTATTATATAGGTTTATATAGCAGATGAAAGAATGGAAAAATAGATAGAATTCGAATTTTGGGGGATAAAAATATTGGTAGACGATAGCATTACAAATATTCATTAGAATAATAAAACATCATTGATGAATTGAACCGCTACTTCACAAAATATATGCATAGTGTAACAAGTGATTCCTAAAAGGTTTTAGGAGTCACTTGTTAAGTAGGTACTTGCGAATCGTTTTATTACAGTAATGAAGGGTGCAGAATAAATGCAGGTACCTAGAGCTCATTGCAATCCACAACTACACACCCAGTCAGAATGCTTCTTGGATCACTCGTTTGGGAACTTTGTTGTAAAATAATTTAACATGACAAACTTAAGAGATTTGCCTGAAATATGCTCTATTCCGTCATAATGTAGCAAGCTAAAATTTTCCGTTTTCCATAAGAAAAAGAATTCATCAAAATATAACTGTTCAATTTTGAACAAAATTGTATGATCCAGAATTACTCAGTACCTATATTGGCACATATTGATAAAGCTCACTAGTTACTAGTTAAATATAGTAGTAAGTTACTAGTAAAAAAATTATAAATGTAATAATAACAAAATTTAAAAATTCGTATTGATTTCCCAATTCTTATTTCGTAGTCTGAGACTGGCTTTGCAAAATCCAACAGTGACCTCTGGTTCCAAAAAATGTTAAAACCTCTGTCCTAACTAGACCATTCGTTAGTTTAATAAGATTTACTGTCAGTTATCGTATATTTGAGGAATTGGTATTGGAATAATCTTACTAGCAAATCTGAGATATCGTACAATCGATTCTTTAAAATCATTCCTTATCGATAAATAAATTTAATCCTCGCGATTTAATTATTCCATACTAATTTATCTTTATTGCATTCATTTTGATATTATTCTTGATGTATCCTGTTTTTGTAGACGTATTCTAGTTTCAACTGGCCTGAATATCTCCAGTCTTACGTCATTGGGTGACTTGCTCTTCTGTCTGATAGCCAATCGCACAGAGCGACATTACTTTGTCTCCAATGTCATGCTTGAAACCGTGACAGTAGACATAGCATTCCCACGTGTTTATGTATTCACAGTAAGCAATTATCAAAGATTTAACGAACCTTCATGTAAGCGAAGTTATATACTAAGAGCTTTGATTGACAAGATTAGCATAGTTAACTTGTTATAGTAGACGCTAGGTGTCGCCACCTCCACGCCAAGTAACTCGCTGTTCTTATTAATGTTCGTTTACCATAACGATTTTGAGTATGGTGGCGGTAGAAGAAACTTCACAATGCTTAGGCTTCTATAATCTTTCGGTAAACATAATAGAATACATTCTTGTACTTTGAGTTACTCCCGTTTCTGTTATTGTATATTTTACCTTTCGAATTAGGATTTTATGCTTTGTGGAAGTAAGTTGGTTGATATTGATTTTCGATATTGGTCGGTTATTTTTTCGTGTGAAACAATTTGACAGTTTGACATACAACCTTGAGTATGCAGGAAATGAAGAGACGAAAAGTTGAGTATGCCTCCACAGTGTGAGACTTGAAGAAAACACTGTGTGCTTTTAAATATAGACTCTTGTAACGGTCCTTAATACCAAAGTCCATCAGATCAGTGTACAACAGAAAAGGTAGTAATAGAAATGAAACAACAAATATTCAATATTGTTTTTGTTTATTTATACATAGTAAATGTCAGTTGTCGTTTTGTTAAATGATAAATGTAGGTACAGTCTTGGAAATATTAAAACAAAAAAAAACGTTATACAGTAATAATTTACAAACGGAACGCTCGTTGCGTTCGATTTTGAAAACGGGCACGTTTCTGTGACCCACAGTTATATACAGACTTATAATTTATAAAATAAAATTAAAACGTGGCATTTCGTATGGTAAAGTGATATATATGTATATTTATATACCATACTTAATAGTATTATTTATGTACATAGGAATTATAATATGAGCATTTACGCCACGGAAAGTATACATAGACAAATACAAAGAAAAGTTTTTTTTTAATTTTGATTATAAATACCGTTCTTTACTTTTCGACTAATTTATACATTTATATTCATTAACTATCTATTGTAGTGCCAACAATGAGACATCTGAACTTCTAATTTATATTGAACATTTATGTAATATGTTATAGAATAAACATATCTAAGTTAATATAATTTCGTGATTGTGTACGTTATATTATCGTATTTTATGTGATAATTTTTGTTACAATGTATCATGGTTTTTTAAAATCGAGTATCGATCCACACTTCACCTGTTTACGCTCTATTTTTTATTTCAATTAAATAAAACGTACCGGCCTTGGATTCCTTCATTTTGGCCAACATTCATTTATGTATTGTTTATGAAGGATTGTTGACACCTACCTGCCAAACCATGCAACTAAATATGGATTCCGCCGAAGAGTGAAGTCATAACTCTCAACCCTGTCCACACTCCTACATTCCAGTTATAATTTCCTTATAAAAAATCACTAATTTAGAAAAACAATTATTAGGTACATTTTCCTGCCAAATACGCCACTATCATTTTATGTCATACTGTTAAATGGCTGTCATTTATCATTTTCTTTTTTTTCATTTCTCTAAGATGTCAATTTGTACTCATGATATGATGAATATCACAGGGTTGAAAGAGGTGCGAATGAACTGAGGTGACACGAGAGATCATTTCTACATGGTGTCGTTCATAAGGATTTTCATTTATAAGCTATATCTTATGTCGTGCATTATGGTGGTGATGAATGGACATCAAAATTGCAAGATACATAGTTATCAAACCTCGTTGACTAGGTCTAAGTTTCGATTTGTCAAATTTGAACTGTCATGTTTTTTTCTCTAAATACAAAACTTCTAACATGGTAACACTCATAGGACATGGGCTCGTGTTCCACTGGACGACCACAGCTGTCATTGTATATAGCGATATATTATCAGTAATGATCGTCAAGTGGATCGCGATATTAAATTTTCTGGAGTTAACAACGATTTTAATGTAAGTACGTCAATGTTGTAACACACAAAAATTCAATTGGACATTTTTCGTGTAACGTTCACAGATATTTTAACATAAATATAGGTGCTAAAATTTTGCGGGGAAAACTCAACGTGATCTATATATTATTATAAATTCTATTGATATCATAAAATGAGAACAGGTATCTTAAATTAATGGACATAAAAACGTTATTAAACTACGCGGTTACACACACATCAACAATTGCTCAACAGTGTATATGTTGATAAGTGAATATATATATTTAGGCATACAATATCTGATATTAACCTTACAACAATATGGACAGAGTTATTTTTAACGAAATTATCACATAACTATATATGTATATTTAATTTGTCACTTATAATCAACTCAGGTTATGATCGAAGCTCTTGTGTGGAATAACTATTTTTTTTATCTCTCTTCTATTTCAGGTCTTTAATTATTATGGCAACATTTTCAGATTTTGAACTCTGATTTATTAACATTCCCAATCTCTGAGTTTTATGTTGAGTAACCAAATTGTGATACGGCTGAGACAAAGGAAAATCATAATGTCAAAATTGTCAATGTCAAAAAAACGCTTTCCTATTGGCCTATCGTGTATTTAAAGTTATGCTTACAGTTCGTACGAATTTGAACTTTATTGAATGAATGATTAATATTTTTGTTTATAGTTCTACAGCATCAGAAATTATATTATAACTTATATTAAAGTGTCGTAGTATAGTAAAAATAATGGCATAATCACGTATGAGAAATACAATACAGTGTACTTAAATTTACAAGGCCTTAGAAATTATAATAAAAATATTATTTACAACAGCCCAATATCGACTTCCATCGATCTAGCTATACATTTTTTTTATTTTATACAGTCGAGTGCAACATTGATAAAGGGCAGCTCACACGGGTCATCGGGCTCATAGAACCCTAGAAAGAGTTCAGCCTTATTAAAAGCTTAAGTTATCTGCCGCGCGCGACAGATTTATCGTAAATCAGGTTTGCGACGCACCGTCTTCCAACGGCCGAAACCTGACGAAACCGTCCTGGGCCACCAGCATGCTGCTCCCACCCTCGTTAGGATTGATCTCGTCTTGGGGCTGCGAGTAGGACGCTTCGTAACTACAGTTTCTCGGCGCCGGTTGTGGTGTTCCACCCAGGGCACACGGGTAGCTCCTCTCGTTCGGATCCTCGGAGAAACCGTACAGGTCGGTCGATTTTGGTCTATCCGGAAAGTTGTTAACCTTCCCTCGTTTCTGGCTACCGCTGGAATTCACCATCGATGTGGATGGAGAGTTCCTGCGCTGCGAATTCCTAATTTGTTGACAGGGACCTTCGTGGCTCCTGTTGGGATTGAGGGTCTGGATGCCAGACGAATGGTAAGAGGCGTTCTCGGTGTTGTAATTGCCATATTCGTCTGGCATATGCGGCTGGTGATAGTGGTGACTCATTGAAGGTTCATAGCCCATCGTCATGCAATTCTGGACGTTCTTGTTCTTCACGCGATGCTTCTTGCGCGGGTTGCTGTTCGTTCGAGACGACACCCTGTCGTAGGACATGTGTTTGAAGTTGTGCGAGCTGCGGTTGGAGCCGCCATTGTAGTTCTGGTTCTTGATGTCCCTTATAAAGTCACTGTTGCTCCCGTATTGGATGACATTGTACTCGTGATCGAGAGGGTCGTCTCCTTGCAGGGACTGTATTGCGGGATCACAGTTGGAGTAATGATCATCCGAAGCAGACTCCATACCGTTATAGCCAGCCATGTTCGGATGGTGTTTGATCAGATGGTTGGTCACACCTTGGCTGGACGTCGCGTTGCTGGATTCCGTGGAGCTGCTGTGGCCGGCATTCGCGATGGAACTGTGTCCGGAATAGTTCTCGGTTCCGGAGTTATTGTCACAGTTCACGGCGAGAGTGTTGAGTTGGAACCTTTGATGGTCTATTGGCGCGCCTCCACAGTACTGTTCCGGCACGTTCGGGTGTTGACCGGCGGTCTCGTAGATCGGCTTTCCGGTTCTCATCGTGTACGTATGAAGGTTGGTGTTTGTATTGCATATGGCTGGATAGTCGGATTCGAACTGTTCATTGCTAGAGCCAGCTGTACACGGGAAGAGACCCAACCCAGATATCTTGTGACCGTCGGCTTTTTCGTGCTGCAGGGAGGCGATTATGCGAACTTTGAGACTAATCACCCAGGAGATGAGAGCTACAACGCTAATCTCGATGAGTCGCAAAGAGAATTGATAGCCCCATTGCAGCCAATCAAACTTGGTCATGTTGACTTGGTGAATACCGAAGATTCCATAAATTTGTAGAGTAGCCATCAGAACGAACAGCAATGCTGTGGCCAAATTTATATGGATAGCTTGATACAATGTTTGGGAACCGTGAATGTAGGTGTGACTCTTCTTCTGTAGCACAGATTTGAGCATTCTATATACATAGAGGTAGCACAGCCCGAGTGTGAGACATGCCATGATAAATACAATTTGACAAGTTAGACCTAATACCCTTTTTTCGACTCCCTGCGGAGTTCTATATATCGTATTACTATTTTCAAAGATATGCAACATTACACAGGACAGCAGATGTATTCCACCGCCTATGATAATCGTCCTAGAACGAAATAGGAACGAACAGCACATATTCTTGAAATCGATGCTATATCTCAGGAGGAACAAGATGGTGCAAGCGAATGCTATGCTCAAGAAAATTTCGGGAACGTGTAGCAAGATCTCGCTGATGAACACCGGCAAGGAGTTGTTTATGTTGTACGGATCGTAGCACATGTAAAATATTCTCATCAAACAAACGAATACCAAAATCAGATGAAGAATGATGAAGTAGTACTGGGAAAAGAGATGTGTGAACTTATTAAAGCATATTATCTTAAATATAGAGTACACGGCTAATATCGTAAACATGACTGTCGCTAGGTAAATGTGTACGTTCCAAGCGAAAGGCCAAGTGACTCCCGGTCTTTGGACCGGCCCGTTGTTCTTCGGGTCTTGTTTCAGGATTTTCTTATCCGAGTTCACATTCGCAAGATTGTGGTATCTCTCCGTTGACATTTCGGGGTCCCTCAGCTCGAAGCCGATCGTCGTCGCCGGGGTGTAGCTGTCATCTTTCCTGCTATCGTTTCTATCGGACTGTTTGTTCGTCGAATATTGTAAATTCCTTCGCGTGTTCGTTTCTCCGTTCTGATCGACAATCAAAGGCCTATCTAAGTTGTTCATGTCCGGATCTAGCACAGCTAGGACACCTTCAGTGGAGGAATCTCTGTTGGTGTCACTTAGAGTGACACCTACTTCTTTAGTTACGTATACGTCACTCTTCGAAGTCTTCTCTTGATTGTGTTGAGGTTTAGCTGTAACTGTGCGCAGCAGAACATCTGGGATGTCTTCTTTCCTCCCATTGGATCCTGACAATATCCTGGATATCGTGGGAATGTTGAGCGAATTAGGGACGAAGTCTGTGAAGTTAGCTTGGTCCGTACCAGACTTGCTGTCTCCGTCTAATTCGTCAGGCTGAAAATAGAAAGATTTTTCTTTAATTTCAAAGTTCATGTCGAATTACGGCAAAATGAATCATAGCTTTATTAGGAAGTTTTGTGGTTTTAATTTCATCGTATTTATTATTTATTGATGCGAGGATTTGTTTTTTCGAGTTATTGATAAACTTGTTTTCATAGACTCTATTTGCAAAGATATGTAGAATATTAGTTAATTAAAAGTCGTCGCTGAAAAGTTGAATACATCTACGTATATAGTTAAACAAATTGAAATTCGTCATAACTAAATGTACAAAATTATTAACAGATAATCAATTTGATGTGTGAAAAGTTTCCTGTAGCGGTCAAGATAGCCTTATAAATAACCTCTAATTAAATTTCGTCTAGCGTTGTGGTAATGTAGGGCAACTCTACATTACCGTGTGAAAATTTTCACTTCTCTATGTTTGCCTCCAACATTAACCCTTGCACTTCACACTACGAAAACCAATGCCGCTTCATAAGGTACAAGCGTAATATCAATATTTATAACTTCCACATTTTTTCCTATCATGGAATCATTAATTTTAGATTTTCTTTCATCTTAAGGTTCATTGTCTATTTCATTTATTCCATGTGTACAATAACTTATTCCTTCTTTTTTGTGTTAAACATCTTCTGTACACAGTTCTATAATAACATCAGTTTATACATGCTCAAAAAATATCATCATCTCATTTACTTTGATTAAACAAAATTTGATTATTAATTACACAAGATAGTTAATTAACTTCAGCATCTTGGACATTTACTGTTTTAATCTTTTTGTTTCGAATGAGACTTTATTCTGTTTCATTTTTCAACGGTTTTAGTCTTGAAACTATTAAAATGTAAAAGGTAATACAGACCTTATGGCTGGGCGTGTTTAGGGCCTTTTTCTTCTGCGGCTCAAGTCCGGCCGGTGGGAGGGGCGGCGCGGGTGGAGGTGCCGGCACTTGTGGTGACGATGTCTCCTGGAATTAGAAAAGTTCCCAATTAATGACCCTAAGAATCCTTAATGAAAATGTCATTGGACGTAACGAGGTTATGCGTTTCAGATATTTTTTTACAATTATCTCTTTCATCATCAGATTCGACTAAAATCGAGTAAAATCTATTCATAAAATACATATTTATGAATATCTATCTATAAACCCAGAATATACAGGAATTCTTTACTTTAATGGTATCTTTTCTACTGTTTACTCAACCCACAAATAGTTAAACGAGTTTGCAAAACGATTAAAGTTAAATTTCAAATTATCTCCATTAGAAATGCTATTCGATTCCAAGCGACAATATTTACAATAAAAGATAAGATAAAAGATAAAGTGTAAAAAGTCAGCTATGTGAAAGATAAAATGGGATTTTGAAGTAACCATATTTTTAGAAAAGGTACACATTTATTCACGTCACTCATTTCCCATAAAGCTTAGTTCATCCTGACTTACCTGTCCCGGAGGTCTGATGGGTATTCTCTCGTGGCCCGGCCCCAACGAGGGTGGAGGGATCGGCCGCCTGTTGAGGTAGTTGTTCCCGTCCGTATTAGTGCCTGTACAGGATAAAGAGAATGTTACTCCTTCATAAGCTCAATAGAGAATACGAAAATTTATTTACAGTTCTAATCTCATTCGTTATCGACATAATATCTTATATACAATGTAAATTGCGTATTTTTCAAATAATCTTTACGCTTATAGCTTAGTGGCTCTGATGGGTGTACCTCAATTTTGACCTGCGTATAATAAGGTTCATGGATGGGTGAAAGTTAAGAGTACTTTGTAGAGCGTTATAAAATATTAGAAAAAGGAAAAGCAATGACTACGGCTCTACTAGTTGTAGAGACTGACAAATGACGAGCGCTTAGAGAATTCGCTGTCGGCGAGAAAGCTTAATTGAATTAAGGCTCCTCCGGACCAATTAATTAGTTTGCAGATGACGCTAATTACAATTTTACAATTAGTTGATTTTTCAGCAGCTATTCGAATAATTTATTTATCTATTGAATTATGAAAGCTAACAGAACGTCTCCATTGAATATCATATAATATGCTTTGCTTGTTCTTCTGTGAGTTATTCCTCACTCGTGCCAAGTTGATTTAGGCGTGTTGTTTATTGTAATGTTATATGTGACTGACCTCTAAGTGTCGGCTTGTCGGCGAAGGGGTTTCTATACTCGGGCGGCAGCGGGGGTGTGAAGAACGCCCGGCCGGGGGGCGCGTACGACGGCACCGCGCCCACACCCGCCAGCAGCGCCGCGCCGTGGTGCTGGGGCGGTCTGCAAAAAAACCATCACAAATTCATTTGTCAATAAAAAAATTACACAAAAAAAATTAATCAAACGGCAAACAGAACAGGTGATAATTATTTCCTGGGAAATCTCCACACACTGTCATCTGATCCCATACTACTCAGAGCCTGTGCTTACGTAACCAGAGAACTGACACACTATATATGTTGTGTATAATATTTCTTACACCTAGATCCAGAACTAACAATAGTGCTCATTACACAAATATTTTCTTGCAAGAAGAATCTCTTTTTTGAGAATTCGATTGTTTTTTTTTTTAAATTGAAATTCAAGAATTGTTTTTTTTTTATTTGGCACACTGAGCTGGAATTTTGGAAACTAACATTTCCCAGAACACAAATATGTTTTTAAACCAATCCAAATATAGTGGAAGTCAGGGTTGAAAGTAATGGAGTTCGTAATAACTAGATCGAAATACATAATAAAATTTACAACCTTCTTGTTTTTTAAAAACTGAATTCTATCTTTAAAATTTCTTTAAAAACTGTATTCTCTATAAAAACGGTACACAACACTGGATATTGTTTACAAACAGACCACACAACTTCACGACATGATTGTCCAGACGACTTCAATTAGACGCAACGAGACCATTTGTTATATGAACGATACTTCACGTCATCTGGCCAAGACACAAACATACATGATATGTATATTTTCAAAGGTTTGATAGCTTTAAACATGATAGAATTCGTTTGCTGTTAAGTTGAAATGTGGTAGCTGGTAAGTTCGAAACTTTGCAAACGGTCATTAACTTAAGATCTGTGGCTGATAAAATATAGCAATTGAAGTCCCAGATTTCATTGAATTTATACATTAAATTAAAGTCACAGATTCAATTAAAGTCACAGATTTAATTAAAGTCACAGATTCCATTGAAGTCACAGAGTTAGAACACATTGATAAATTGAACCTATTTAAGAAATCGCATATCAGATAGGATATAATAATAATAACGCTCACCTCTTATGGTCCCATAATATGTTATAGGTTCCATGCAATAGGAGAAAATATATGACGAAATTGATTAATGTAGAAGAAGTACACAAGACCTGGAAGGATTTAGCACTCGGTGATCTATGCCTACCCTGTAAAAGACCTGGAGCGTCTACATAATAATAATAATAATATAGATTGCTCCTATAACAAATTAATCCCGCAATTTACAATAAGGCAAAAAGATATGACAAAGACACTCGCGTAAATGAATCGTGGTTTAGGTATACTAAAAAGTACAAAGGCCGCGACAAACAAAGTGTCTATTTCTGGCGTCGGTTCTAAGGCGCACAGGTTATCTAGGCATCTCATCAATACCCTCCACCCAGGTCCGAGTAAACAACTGAGTCATTTCGGAATATATTCAGTTCAACGCGTCTCCTCCTTAGTGTTTATTTATAGGCACCAATAAATTTACATACTAGGACACAACTCGAATACACAAACGTTCGATTACAATAAACATACACATTCCTGTGTTCGCGAAAGCTTTTTGTACTTGAATATCGCTTTTGAATATTTTACGTGTCTTCGTATTTGTTTGTTTGTGTTTGTGTGCGCGTCTGTGTGTGTGTGTATATGTGTTAACAGAATTGGTTATTACAGATGCGAAAGTATTTCTATCTAACTCTGGTTTATCTATCTATTTATCTGCCGGTCTGTCTGTCTGTTTGTGTGTAACGTCTCCAAATCGAAACCGCTTAATCGATATTGGTATAATTTGTTAGGACGTGAGGTTCAGATATAGCAGATATGAAATATGTACATGTCAGAAAACATTGGAACAAGAAATGAAAGATTGTATAGTAATTATTTAGTTATCAGGGTGAAAATAGTCGCATGTAAATCTAGTCAACTTTATTGGCATTGTGATACTGACTTAGCAAATGGTCATTTCTGATGTTTACTGATCGTTCTATGCTGTGGACAATTAACGGGTAATTGAGATGTTCTTGGTAAATGAGGCACAAAAATATGTATGAAAAAATATCTACAACTAAACAATTTTAAAATTAGAACCCACTTGTTCTCACCACCGGCGCCACAGACATACACATAAATAGAGACGTACGACGAACGCGGCCACTATATCAATGTATGTACGCAAATTTCTTTCGAGAATTAGCCCACGAGCCGTTGGCCTCCGAGCACCAGTATAACTTGACCCCGCCGCCGGTCGCCGCGATAAACAGCACAGAGATCACCGGCTCGATCAGCGCAGAGTATGGAAATGACAGGAATTGGCAAAACGCCCGCCGCTATTCTATTCATGCCTTTATTTCCTAGACGCAAACCGCATTTTAATGAAACGTATGGTAAAAATTTAACTGGAAATACTATGTGGGCACCGTACGTACGTGTATTGTGAATTGTGAATTTATCAATTCGAAATAGAAAAATGAAAATTGCATATTGTGGGACTCCGCTATTCCAGTATTGATATTTACAAGTATCATATTTAAAAGCACGTACATACATTTTATTCACTTCAATTTTAGGCGATACACGGGGGTATTTCATAAATAACCAACCTCTTCATATTGGTAAACATACGATATGTGTGTTTTAAAAAGCATATCGATAATAAGTAGCGCCTTAGGAGAGACTATTTTTATTTTCAATTTTACACTGATATATTTCTAATTGAGGTATGCATATTAAGAAAATACTAAATACTTATTCTAATAAATAATAATTACTTTTTCTAAAATGTTTAGTAGTTAAATTTTAGAACAAATTTAATTAAAAAGCCAATTTAAGCAGTAGCTTGGGTGTCTGGATGTTCGGGTACACATCCCCTATTCCATGATGGAACGTATAACATAGTAGGTGATTAGTGGACGTCTACTAAACGTCTGTGCCTAGCCCTTCCGACAAATACAGGCATGACGTTTTTGTTTAAATAAAATTTGCCGATTCACACATATTCTTATATTATACATTAGTGTATTTAATATCAACGTAATATCTATTTACAGTATATTAGCGAATGGAACATCAAGGTGAGACAAACTCGCCGAGGGTAAAGGTTAAATAAAAACTATTTAAAAGCAAGGGAATGTTTATTTGTAATTAAGCAAGACAAAGTATCAAAGTTATACACACACAATATACCTACTGGCATATAACTTTTCAAGGCAGACTGTCATATTACATGATACGATGATAATCAAAGTATGAAAGGAAACATAAAAAATATATTAAAAGAGAGCTATTGTTTAAACTTTACATGACATTAATTTATATAAAAACATACACTAACACAACTTGCGGGAACAGTCGAAAAGTTCGAACTTATGCAACTATGTACATTTAACCGTGGCTACTCAACGCTAGATGGCGCTAGGAGTTTGATGAATGCTATTAAGTTAATTATTTTAAGAAAGTTTCTCGTTGTAATAAGAATGTTACGCAAATGTATGAGAACTTTGTTTTTTCATACTTTTAAAGAAAATATACTATATAAGAAACAAATAGTACCATTAAAATAAGAGTTATGGCAATAAAAATAGTATGAACTTTCCGTTGTAAGACAATCTGAGATGTTGTTGACAAATTACTTTATTCATATAAGAATCTTTGTAAACTGAGCCTTCTTGAAAAGCTTTGTTCACAAAATTAAAACGTAAAACGATAAAACGGCAGTGTTTAAGATTTATCGCATTTGGAACTAAACAAAGTACCTACATATATTCGAATCATAAAATCATTTTATTTGTATGACAACAAAAAAACAAAACTTAAAACAAAAAAGTTTCTGCTACCTGACGCTAGATGGTGTTACATGGTAAAACTGTAAATCAACAGATGATAGATCCCACAAAGAATATTATTTTTTGAGTAATATTTAATTATCCCTATAAATACAAAATACGTTCAAATATACCTGCACCTGTACTAATTCAATTTTTATGTTAATTACTGTTTCGTAACTGAATGTATGAATAATTTTTTTATAAACTTGATATGCCTTGACTGTTGGACACATTAATTTACGTAGGTATTATTTTTTAATACACACTAGTGCGCTTGTTCAGTGAAAGTTGATATAAAACCTGGGTACAGTTGGAAACAATAGCGTTTCAGATTAATGGGCGTCTGGCTAAAGCGACACCGTACCGGGGAGTTGGTATTTTCCAGAAAGTATCCTCGGCTTTGTTACAATACCTATCAATGTTAACATTGTCACAAACATCGAAATATATTTAGTTGACTAACAATAATGAAAAAAGTTATCCATGATTAAGTACATTGTAGAAGGTACGCGTCATAGACGCAGCGAACTTTGCCAAAACCGTGAACGAGATGCGCCCCTCTTATCTATCGATTGCTTCCTTATCTATGGACTGCGACTAGCGTGTAGCATACATTTGATCTGATATTGTTTAGCTATTGAGTATCTGTGTTCCATAAAACATTTTGGCTACCTACAGATTCCCTTTTAAAATAATCTCACTGTGATACTATTGGCCTGTGACATATTTCATGCGATTTAACTTAGATTTATAATACAGCCAAAATTTTGACAATTTTAGTAAAACATCATAAATAAATTCATCTAATTTCTATGAACTAAAATTGTACTTCGAGGAAGCGTACACGATATCAGTATGTCCATGATATGAAAAAGGGTCAGCCATACTTTACAACATTATCGATGCTTCTAGAACGCGGCATAGACAGAAGGAGAAAGTCACTGAATATTTGTCGGCTAACACCATTAGCCTGTTGCATTTCCTGACATCGCTGACCCAATTCTATGAACGATTTCATCTTTTAAGGTCACCAACGATAAATTTATAAGTACGCTGTTTAACAGCAGACGTGTCAGCGGCAACAGTCCATTTGCGATATATAAACCGCAATGAATATTCCGCTATGAATTGATAGATTTATTCCGAAGGCAAATTATGACGTCATTCTCTTGTCACTCGCCCGGGGGATTTATATCCGGGTTTGTGTTTTGACAGCTTCGAATTAATGTTTCCATCATGCTTAGCGATTCCGGTTTCAAAACATTCGTTTGTCGAAGCCGACAAATCCGACAATGTTGGTTGAAACATTGGTTTTATTGTCCCAGTGATTTATTGGTGATAACCAAAAAATCAACAATCATGTCATTACTATCTATCTACTATTGCTATTACAATCGCGAAAGCAACTCTGTCGGACTGTTTGTTACGCTTTCGCAGCTGAAAAGCAGAACCGGTTTTGATGAAATTTTGTGCAGAGAAATCTGAGCAAGAAGGAACTATACCCATACACATAATTTTTAACTTATTTGATGATGATTTCTTTTCTTCAGGAAGAGAACCGAAAAGAGTCCTAGACGAATGTGGAAAGTGTTATAAACAGTCTTCAAAAAACTAATGAAGACATTATTAATGAGCGAAATAATTGTAACTAATGTTACTGAAACGCAACGAAGCGATCAAGCAATAAATAGCGAGATCTTTTACGAACTTACAAGTCATGTTTAATAGAATCTTGATTAAAAATGTTACACGTTTTCTCCTATGCAAGTTGAGAAGGGATTCCTTCGTCTTTTAAAGTTGGAAGTTATTAGACGAAAGCGCCATTCTAGAAGCCTCATTTCGTAACGTAATTAATGTAACTCCGGGCCCGCGGCGCGCGCTCCGCTACAGTTCTCACAGTGGCCGCGGCACGACCGCGCGCCGCTCGTGACCGCATCGTTTGCATAATCACGTCTTATTTGTATAACTGCTGGATGCGAAATGTACCGGCGTCGCACATCTCGCGCACGGCGATCCCGCTCAGCACTCATCCATCCATGCGTTCATTCATAGATTCATTCGGTCATTGCTTTATCACGGGTACGTCAAAGGTGAAAATATGACGAAAAAAATTGAACACAATATTCTTTATTATAGTGCACTATAGATGCGTTGTGAATTGACGCTGTATTAACAAATTAAAACCAGTGATGGACCCTTAGCATATAATAAGTAGACGGTACATTGTTTAACACATATTTATAGTGACACATGCAAATACATATATGCAACTTCCCCTAAAATGACACACCTATTTATAAATTTATCCGTAAACGTGTTTTATAGACACCAGTTCCCGTTTCCATCTCCAAACTTCCACAGACACTAATCAAATCTTGTAAACACACAGCCAAGTCCGACCGACCAACCGGCCATTCATTGCTTATCTAAACGTTTTGGAACTTTGTTCCTTATTCAAATGAGCGTTGCACCGAAGTGAGAGTTGGGTCTCTCTCTAAATACGGACGAATGTTTTCATTAAAGCATCTGCTCGTTACTAGTTAACTGAAACGTGTGTAAATTTAGTTACATTTTATTCTGTTTTCACGAAGTGCACAATTATAGCCCGTGTATTTCCGAATGGCGTTTTATTCGAACTGTTACATTATGTTGCCGGTTGTGGCCAGCGCGGAAACACTTGCTGACAAATAAGATGAGATACTGTCAGTTGAGACGTCTCTCGTCCAAATCGTGATTGACATGACGAGCTAAATTCTTCGCAAAATGACGTCATAGTATGTTTATATAGTATAGTATAGCAACTATAGTGAGTGAGCGTGTGTATGTGTGAATACATAATAAAACTTAGCAGCATTGGTATCCTTACTAGATATTCAGTATGATGACGTGATTATCTCATTTTTTTCTATCGTAATAAAAGCAAACTAGATGGAACAATAACTAAATATTGAGATAATTACCAAAATGTACCTTTTAAGGGTGATTTGATTGTTGGATTGACACTGAACAGTAAACTTATTCAGTCCTGAAACCTACTTACAGGGACAGAGAATCCAATTTTGGGGAACATCGAAATATATCCAAAGACGGAGTTTTTACTCTTTATATATTAGAATATATGTTTAAAATCCTGTTCCTAATGAGACAATCGTTGGTCACAAATTCATATCAAATTTTATAGTTGACCGTGATCACGACGTGCTAAGACTAATATTTAACAGCTTCAGAACTAAGGTACGCACTTACATATAGTTAAATGATTAAGAGATCTAATTGTACAACCAATGTATTACTTTTTGACATTTATAAGCTTTCAATAATTCAGTACTTTAACTTTCATATAACGGTAAGCGTGAATGGAAATACTGAGAGACTTAGCATAAATACATGTATAAAGATATACTAAATAGAAAACAGTCATCTCACGAGGGCACCACGTTTTAAGAAATTTGGACCCTAATCCTAAACACATGAGGGTTATGTAACACGCTTTCTCGAACGGAAAGGCGCACACCAACAAACTTCTGCCAATTGACAGAACGTTGATTGATGGACTGGATTCTGAACGGGATAAATGAATTCGGAGATTTCTTTTACTGTAAACACCCCATTCGCGGGGTTGAGTATTGGAATATTTCTTGAGCACATTTTTATCTTTGCTAACGTTTGACGTTTGAAAGGCGTTCGCGCGAAGGGAGGGGGGTGGGAGTTGATACATATGGAGTACAACCTAGATTTTGGTTTTTCATACGTGTCGATATGAAATCCATTTATGTGTGTGAATATAAAATACACAACATAGAGGTCGTCGGGACCATAAACTGATTATAATATGTACATATGTATGTAGATACATGTAGTAGTCCAAAGGACTTTCAAGTACTAAAGGAGAGGCGGGGTCCGGCATCGGACTAACGACCCAATTTTTTGTAAAACTGCTGAACAATTCAAAACGAAAACTTGAAGAACTTCAACTAACACAGTGATTCATTATAAATATTTAGTGTCCGATGCGAGTTAAAGTCCTAACAATTTCGAAATCCAAAATAAAACGTAACATTGCGCCAGTAATCCCCGAAGGGGTAGGCAGAGGAATATGGTACACTTCCACGTTTCGCCAGTTACGTTTAAGTGCCATGGAATAGGTGGTGAGCCTATTGATATACACCGGGCACTAATCTAGACTCTGAGTCAGTACTAGAAATTCTAAATTAGAAAAATCCAATAGTACCCGACGCGGGATTTAGACCCAGGACCTTCCGATCGACGGGCGCACTGGCTACCACTCGACCAACGAGGCAATTAAATCCAACATAAAAAACCTATTGTATGTGTGTTTAATGTCTGTGTGTTTAACCTATGTGTAATTCTAATACTCCTTGGATCAAATCATGACTATAACAGCTTTCTTCAGGTCGGTTTGTGTGCGCTCACCTTTATCCGCGGCACTCCATGGGGGCTGTAGGTGTCAGCGAATAGCAAGGGTCAAGGGCTTATTAGACAAATGTAGAATTTGGCATTTAAGACATTGTAAATATTCGAAAGATTTGATATTCTAATACGATAACAACACCAGCTTGGTATATTGGTCTATGATCTTCCTCTTACAATAATTCCGAGAGGAGATACGCGTTCAAGAGCGGAATGAATATAAAAATGAAGAAATAAACGCGAACAACTGGTTTGCTGACTAACATGGATTGATATTAATTAAAACGGAGTACGGACCACACATTGCTATCGACTCGTATGTCACTATTAGGGCCGGTCTCGTAAGCGACATCGTGTAGT